>JALQPE010001000.1:0-31118 GCA_030407315.1 Asparagopsis taxiformis
GCCTTTGCGGTCTATAACAATCATAAACTGTGAATTATTAGTATGTGGTCCAGAATTGGCCATGCTCACAATACCATACTCGGCATGTGAAAGTTGATCCAAGCTTTCGTCTGCGAAGGAGCGACCATAGATGGACAGACCGCCTGTGCCTTCCTTTTTCTGCCCTTTCAGCTCCACATCGCCAGTTTGTAGTATGAATTCAGGCACAATTTTGTGAAACTTGCAGCCTTGGTACGACAGCTCTTCATGATCTGAACACAATGCTCGGAAATTTTCGCACGCGCGTGGAGCAACATCGGGTCGCAGCTCAAAGATGATTCGACCGGCAGATTCGCCGTCTATTTCAATATCCATGAAGCATCTCGTTTTCTTGCGCAGAATATTCCGCTTAGGGGCTTTTACTGTGTTGGTCTGTTTCACGACAACTTCTGCACAATTGAATAGAGGAATTGGTTAGTGCGCAGCAGAAGGCAGCGTTGGTGAAAAATCGATGCCTAGTTGACCTACTTCCATGGTCGGGGTCGCCAGGAAATGTGGCGGTAATACGGGGAGTGGAAGAGGACTTCGATAGAGATTGCCCCATGCGTTGGTTGGAACATATGCGAACGATACATGGGTTGGCACGCGAATGACTGTGGGCATCGTCATTTTAAGCCATTGAAGCAAGTTGAGCAATGTCTCTCAGTGCGGATTAATATTAATCACATTAAAATAATTGCTTCCATTCAATTCAATTTGTCAGTGTCATTTCTGATCTCATCAATTACAAAAGTAATTATGAGAACAAGACTCATTTTGAGCTCCCACCTCAAACTTTTGTCCCGACCGCGCCACTACCGCGCACCCTTCATTAGCTCAGTTCAATCCGACACCGTGCACCACAATCATTACCGATCCATCTCTTCCTAGACCGATTACCTCGCGATATCATTCCAAATCCTTCGTTAGCCACATCAACGACCCAAATGACCCGCACAATGCTCAACTTTGTCCCATGCGCACCCCAACCTCTCTCGACTTGCTCGTGGATCACCGCCGAATCACCGATCTGCAAATCGCGTCTGCCGCCTTCTCATCGCTCATCTGTCTCTAAAAATGTTCCTACGATGATTGCATTGACCCGCGAAACTTCCCAAGGCACTGTTAAACGAATCGTCGTCACCGGAACCGGTGTCGTGTCATGTTTCGGCACCGACCGACGCCGATGTCTTCTATCAGAATTTATTGGATGGTAACAGTGGTGTTAAGAAGGTCACTAGATTCGATGTGGAGGGGTGGACTACAAACTTCGCTGCCGCCATTGACTCCGATCTTGTTAATTCGTCCGGCTACATCAATCCCAAATTGCTTCGTCGAATTGATCCGTTTCTGACCTACGCCATTATCGCCGGCAAGAAGGCGCTTGAGAGCGCTGGTATTGAAATTGGCTCTGATGCATTCGAATCACTTAACAAGCACAGATCGGGGGTTCTCTGTGGTTCTGGAATGGGAGGCCTCAACATTTATTCCGAAGGTGTGGAGAAGCTTATTTCGAGAGGTCATAGCCGTATGTCTCCATTCTTTATCCCCTACGCGATTACAAACATGGTTCGCTCCTGCATACACAACGTATTTTCACATGCATCAATCCTGACACGCTTGGTTTACTAACTATCTCATTTTCACCCATTGGTTCTTTCTCATCCTAGGCTTCGGCGATGATTGGAATTGAGACCGGTTTCATGGGTCCCAATTACTCTGTTTCTACTGCGTGTGCAACAGGAAATTTCATGATTAACAATGCTGCCATGCACATCCGACGCGGTGACTGCGACATCTGCCTTGCTGGTGGCTCTGAGGCTGCTATTGTCCCCGTTGGCCTCGGAGGTTTTATCGCGTGCAGAGCGCTCTCTTCAAGGAATGATGCCCCCACCCAGGCATCACGACCATGGGATAAGAACCGGGATGGTTTTGTAATGGGGGAAGGTGCCGGTATCTTGTGTCTAGAGAGTTTGGAGCACGCCTTGGCACGTGGAGCACCAATCATTGCTGAGTATCTTGGTGGAGCTCAGAGTTGTGACGCCCACCATATGACTGAACCAAGACAAGATGGCAGTGGTGTGAAAGCATGTATTTCAAACGCGCTTCTGGATGCCGGTGTTCCAAAAGAGCGTGTGAACTATATCAACGCACACGCAACTTCAACCCCAGCTGGAGACCTGGCTGAATACAGGGCGGTGCGTAGTGTGTTTGACGGTGATGTGAGCCATGTGAGAATGAACGCCACTAAGTCCATGATTGGCCATGCGCTCGGTGCAGCAGGAGGCCTCGAAGCCGTCGCCACGGTCAAGGCAATTCAAACCGATAAGATCCACCCAACGATTAATGTAACTGATCAGGAGCCAGAAGTTGACATGGACATTGTTGCCAATGACATGCAAGAATTTCAAGTTGATGTTGGTATCTCCAACTCGTTTGGGTTTGGAGGACATAACAGCACAGTCGTGTTTAGCAAGTACGAAGGCTCGTGAGTCGGGGATTTGGGACCGATTGACGTGAAACGAGCTGCCGAGAAGTTTATGAGCAAAGGCGGACAGCTCTGCGGCAGGCGAAACACTGGGAGACTTTTAGAATGGCTGAAAGCCGACTCTGAAAGTATTAACAAATAATATTGGAACTACGCAGCAGTTCATTGGTACTTGATGGTAACTCTAATTACCAAGTCGTGATCTTCGCCGCCACATGAACTCCTCCTCATACCCGCCCAATATCTTTTCAGCAGCCCTCATCGCGAAATCCTTACCGTATAGCACACCCAGTTTTTTATCGTCATTGCAAAGACCAGATCGTCTTGTGAAGTAGTCCAATGCCGCTTTCCCTTCCTCGTCAACAGCTCCACCGACGCTCACATTTCGACAAGAATCTATTGAGAGCGTATAGAACATAGGATAAAGAAGTTGTCCTCGCCCACCAGTCTTCCTTGCTTCGAGATGTGCCTTATGAAACCATTTCGCCTCCCACATAGGCCATTTACTCTTGAAATTTTCTGAAATGATAAAGACTGCCATCTTGCTTCTTTTCATTGCAAACTCGAGCTGCTCTTGGTTCGACATTCTCGTGGCTCGCATCCTTTCCCGATCTAGAAATACTCGTAGCCCCTCTCTCTGTAGCTCATCGTGCAATGGGTAGGCAATCGAGAATTTTTCAAGCCCTGAATGACTGATAAAAACATCATAGAGGCACTGATCATAATTGGTGTCACTCAATCTCAAGCGCTTCTTGCAAGAACAGCATTTCCCATCCATGTCAGGAAATACCCCGTCCCCTGGGTACTGTCCATTCTTGTATTGTCGGATCCAGTCTGAATCAAACTCAAATTCAACATCTCCGCTGTTACAGTTTCTCTCACCCATTACGCAATCAGACAGGAGTACATGCTTTCGGGGCACTTGCATATCATTCAGAAAGTTATCCAATGATTTCAAGCACTCCAAACCTATAGTCATTGCTTCGCGTGATCGCACTTTGTAAGAAACTTGTCGCTTTTGACTGTTAAATACCACAAGTACATTAGCTGCACCTTCCAATTCCATCATAACGGCGTCACCGCGAACTAAATGTGCTTTCGTTTTCTCCCTCCCAATTGTACGACTGAGGTGCGCTATAAACTTGCCGGCCAAACCTGATGGTAAGCAATCATCAAACTTACTCATCATGCGCACCTCCGCTTCTTCACGATTTGCGATCCCTGGAATATCTGGCATACTCTCGTATCCGTCTTCTAAAGCCTGTACGTTACCATTTTGTAAAAGTGCTGGGAACCCCAAAAGCAGTTCGGATTTTCCACTTGCATTTGTTTGTGATCTTAGTCGGAGGATTAAATCGACCTCACACAACACATCAAGCATGACAGACTGGATCTCTTCAGAATGCTGACTCCAAAGTATTTTCAGACCGTGCCATCCTAATAATCCTTTCTCTTGCAACAAACCAATTTCTTCTCTTCTTAATCGGCGTTTTATGAGGCGTTCAGGGCCAGTTACTTGCCGAACAAAATCAACTATCTTGTTTGGGTTCATGAACACATAATAATTACCATCTGGCTTCTTAAATATGACCACACGTCCAAGGCCTTGGTAAAACACTAGGGCTTTTTCTGCGTCTATTTCTCGTGCATTCTTGTCAGTGTCAAACGCTGGGAAGCCATCCACCAAGGCGTTAACATGTGACTTGGTTAGAAATATTACATCATCTTTTTTCTCTAATGTCTCTATTAGAGCAACCCATCGCGCAGGTACTTTTTCTCTTCGTGAAACAACTTCATCTGCGACCTCTTTGATTGTACTTTTGAGCTTTTCTAAACCTGATTCCACAGGCTGAAAAACAGCGGTGGAGTTCTCAATCGCAACATATCGCACTTGTCGGTTAACTTCTCCTGGATCTGGTGTTTTCACCCACTCGTTATACGCTGCGTTCCCTAAGTGAGGAACCATGAGGTCCTCCAGCTCATTCCATACAGCCTGCTCGTCTGCGGAACATTTATCCTTTCGGGTACCCACAACAATCGGGCGCACAGCAGCTGGATTGTGCGAAAGGGAATGCGCTAGCTGCATCCAGCGACATAATTCCTGGACCTCTTCAATTTTTCTTTCACCACAAAACTTTTCCAAGTCAATGACAAACAAGATCACGCTAGCATATTTGACAAATAAGGAGTGAGCCATAAAATACTCCTTCTGTCCACCAAGGTCCCAACATTGTAACAATGCATCACCTTTCGGGAGAGGAAATTTAGACTCTGTCAGAGCTCTACGAGCCCTCTCGATGACACTATAACGTTCATTTTCCGATATGGTCGGTACCTCCCAGGGCAGGCTTGATTGCTCATGGAGCACGGTATCTGATGTAATCGTGCCATATGATGGAACGTTTTCAGATTCTACTATGTTTTCCTGGGATGTTATGATTCCCGTAGAGATGTGAGCTTCTACTGAGCCTGGCCTGGCAGGAACTAAAGAATGGTGCGGCGTTAGGCTCTGAATACTATTGTGGCTGTCATTCCTTCCACCACCTTGATGGACGGAGGAAATAGCCTCAGAAGTTGCCCTTGATAAATTTGCAAGCAAAGACTCACAGTTGAAAACCAATTCTTCAAGTTCATGGTCGTTTTGTTTTCCTTGACCTATATGGAAGCGATCTAAACATGCCAGTTCAGTAGGATTATGTTCAGGAATAAATTCTTGTTCACGAAGACTTCGAACAACAGATGTTTTTCCACGGGCGCCTCCACCAAGAGTCAGTACAAAGCACTGGCAAGGCCTTATCCAAACTTCTCGTAATGTAGACACAACTACGTGACGGTAATTTTCTTTGACAGACACAAAATGCCTGCGCACGTTGTTGTTCCCTATCACATCTCGGTTCGTTATCTCAAGTTCTACTGCGTCTGCGAAGAGCCGGTTTGCTTGTTCAAGATCTTTCTGTACTCCTGACTCTCCTCTTTCAAGAAGTACCGCGAGCTCGTTCATTGCAGGTGCGTACTGTTGCTTTTCAAGGCATGTTTCCAAGACTTTTTTCGCCTCTAGAACATTTCGATATTCTCCACTATCCTCAGCAAGGAACAGGCGTGCCAGCGAAACGAGGTCTACTGGAAGATTTTCTTCTTCGATAGCTTGTTTGTAGAGGTTAATGGCTTGAGGTATATCTTTTAACACTCCTGTATCTCCTGTTCTCAGTTTTGCAGCAAGTTTCACTTTTGCTCCCCGACCAGCACCTTTTTCTATAGCAGTCTGATATAGTTTGATAGCCCGTTCAGGATCTGATCTTGTGGATCCATCGAAATCTCCTAGGAGCATATCAGCGAGGATTTCCATAGCATTGCGATTCTCCAATTGAACAGCCTTCTCAAGGAGAGTAATTGCTTGACTAGAATCCTTTTCAATACCATCAGGCCCCTCGAAAAGCAACCTGGCAAGATCACACATAGCATTAGAGTCATTTTGATCATCAATATATATCTGCAACAACACTCTCGCACGATCAGGATCAGCAGGAACACCTTCCTCTCCAAAACTGAGGATTTGGCCGAGAGGTCTCATTGCTAGGATATCGTTTTCCTTTTCAATAGCACGATTGAACAAATCCACAGCTTTTACGAAGTCTCTTTCGATACCTCCATCGCCGCGATACAATAGAAGTCCAAGGTTTGTCATGGAAGGTACATGATCATTGGTGGAAATTGCTCGCTGGTATAAATCAACAGCTCGGGGAACATCTAGTGGGAATCCTTGCTCAATGTGGAGCATCCGAGCAAGATTATGCATTGCAGTATAACTATTGTGGAGTTCAATTGCTTGTTCATAAAGCTGAACTGCACGATCCGGATTCTTTTGTACACCTAGACCGCTTTGGAACATATGAGCAAGATTTTCCATGGCGTGAAAATTTCCGCGAGCTGCAGCAAACTCGTTCAGCTCCAGAGCGCGGCGATAATCTCTTGGACATCCATCAGGACCCTCCACATAAATCTGAGCTAATAATGCGGCAGCAGTGGGTCTACCAGCGTTCGCTGCGAGCTGCAGCAATGGAACAGCTATACGCAGGTCTCTTTGGAAACCATGCAGACCGAGAAAATGAACGCCTTGAGCTTCAAGAACTTCAGGGTCTGTTTCATTGCATTCCGGACTACATTGTCCTCGCTGTAACGAATCCTGAGGAGTCTGTTGGATGCGTCTATCAGTTGAAGCATGTTGTCTTGAGATCCGATTTCCCATGGTGCAAAGCAGTCGTAAATATGCTCGGAAGCAAGATAAATCAATGCGTTAAGGTGGACAACGGCAATGCATGAGCAGTCTATCTAGTACACAGCGCAAACCGCGTTATAGAAATCCAGGATTCCCTCGAGCGAGACGATGCCTGTTCCTTTACAGTTACGTCACATGTTGTCTAAAAATAAGCCGGATGCGCCTGATAAGCCGTGTGCTACCACTTGGAAACTCTGACATCTAACCAATAAAATTGTCGTCCCCCGACGCTTTTGCGGGCAACATCAGGGTTATCACAGCAATGCACGTCGAACACTCTGTCACTAGCAGTAGGTGTCCAGCAATGCTTTTCTAAATTGCCACCTGGATTACCGTACACAAACGGCCACTCCGGAACGAAAACCTCAAATCTGTACCGCTTATCTGTCTCGACCGAGTTATCCGCTCTTCCTGCACATGACCTGCTTGGACCGCGATCTGCGTGTACAACTCTTCGATAGCACTCTCTTGTGATTCATTCCAATTCGCAGCGACCTTCGCCGACAGAGCCAAATGTAGCGAACAACACCTTTTCGCTGAAAAACGCTCCACCTCCAGCATCATTATTCTTCTCAGCACAACAAGCGCCGCTTCCCGCAGAAATTCGTTCAACGAGCTACCCGCGTTACACAACAATGCAACATTCCTGTCGCTGACCCTGACCTTAACTGCCCCATTTTCAATTTTGCAAGCGGCTTGTATCATCACGTCCAACAGTACACATGCGTTTGCAGCCGTGCACGCTTCGATTCCGACTTCATCTGATGGACAGAATCTCAGTAATCCTGCCCAAAATTCGCTGTCGTTAACAAGCTTACTCACATCCCCACTTTCTCTAAAGTTCTCCTCTTGCACGATCAAAAATACGACACACATCATCATCGATACCATTCGCATCTTATGCAAACCGGCTACCTTTCCACGACTATACTCGCGGAAAACTTTGATAGCCTGTCCATATACTCCGCACTCAATCACGTACTTTCTGCTTGATAATTCACTCGTTCCATCCAATACACAAACCAGAAATCTGGACGCACACAGAATAAGCTTCATTTGTGTTTCGTGTTTTCCATCCATTGCGCATTCTCGTATGAACAACTTACACACCCCTTGGACCATTCGAAGAGAGGGCGGTGCAGCTTTCACAAACCCTTCGTCAGGGATGAGCGAAACCAAGCTACTAATTCGTGCACACTCCAGGTTGATATCCAGACCTTCTTTTCTATCCAAGCCATGCTTTTCCTTCTTGTTGGAAAGCAGCTGTTGCACTACATTATACAGAACATCTGTAAAACCGGCTTTCTGTAGAGCAGTAAACATATTCACTCTATCACCATGGCTTATGAACAAGCCACCAATACATTCACTGATTACATCTGAGTTTTTCGACCTTGAAATCGCAAATAGAATACTTTCTGAAATCAAAGCTGATCCCAGCTCCTTCCCGCCTTCTAGAATTAATTTCGCTATTTCCTCTCCCCTTCGGCCTCTCACTTTTCCAAGCTGTCGATAATCGTTGCAAAACTTGTCCCACGCTAGCACACTAGCGCTACACGGCACAGCACAAACAATTTCTTGGAATACAAAAAAGTCGCTATCGTTTTCCAAGCAGAACGACGCGTCTCTGATGATTTCTTCCAGAATTGGTGCGTCGTCCAGAAATGTGATTCCGAACTCAGAACAAAGGAAAGCCGCTGCTCTTCCAATTGATATTATATCAACCTCTCGTTTCCCAATTGTAGCCGTTTCAATTTCCAGCCTTGTAAAGAGAGCTTGAGCTAATGCATTGGGTTCGGCCAATGTGTCTACAAAACGAAGCATAATAGCCTTTTGAACCAAAACAAAACAAAATGATCCTTGAGACTCCCATGGTGCACTGGCAAGTGCCGTCAGAAATTCTTCATCACTGCATGGCACTGACGCTGTCAAGAACTTATCCATTGAGTCAAAACCCACGCTAATATGACGCAGAAAATCTTGCATCGTTCCGTCCAGAGATGCTTTGAAATTTTCTTCTGATCCTGATAAGGCTTCAGCAAAGGCAAACAATGCTCTCGGAGGGAATAACCGCCAACACCAACACTGCATTTGATCTAGGTCTTCATTTGTGAAGCAGTTTAGGGCGTAGAAAGAGGGGGATATGACCGATATCAGAAGCTCCAATGCACACTTCAGGGTTTCTAATATATCTTTCCGTTGATCATTCCTGGTAAATCGTTCAGAACACTTCTCAAAGGCAACTTTCCAAGAGTCAAAAACCACATGGAGGATTTGTTTTCCAAAGACCTGATACTTGACGCACTCTTCACTTTTGTTTCGTGCCTTTGCACTTGTCGCTTTGAATGCATCAACAATCCGCATCAGAGAGCTGAAAACGACGTTTGCCAATGCATCTTCATGAGACAAGGAATCACACAAGTGTAACAGTGACTCAGACGTATCTAGATCAACATTATACCTTTGGAGAAATTCAACAAGAGACGACAAACCGTCCCGTAGTAGGGAAGCTTTTGACACTACTGGAATTCCACCTGTTTCAGGTGTACTTTTCGCCGTTGTCGCCTGGGCAGAAAGCTTGTGCAAAAATGAGATATAGCTCTTTACAGAACTTGAATTAAACACAGGAATTGGGGCGTGTCGAAAGGCATGACTGAAAATCGTGATAACCAAGCGCTCCGAGACACGATCCTGCACCAGTTCAGCGGTTTCGACAATTACGCCAAAGCAGTAGCACCATTTGGAAGCAACGAGTTCTGGCTCTGCAGCCGAAATGGCAACCAAGGCTTGAAGAGGATGCTCCATAAAGCTTTTGCCTGCGTTTGCGGACCTCAAAGATTCGATTATGTGTTCCATGATATCCTCCTGAATCATTCGGGAAGCCATTCCGGCATGACAAAGGGATGAAATAACGGCAGCAGTTACAGCACGATCCGGATGTTGCGACAAGAGGGAATACCTCATTGTTGAGAAAAGTGACTCGGACTGAAAAAGCGCTTCGATTACTTTCTGGTTGTGTGAAACATCATTGAGTAAGTGTTTGAGCAGCGACATATACAGAGCTACGGAGTCATCTGTTTGGTATGGGGGAAGTGCCGATTCGATAGCTTGCAACACAGTTTCTGGGCATCCCTCGCAGATGGCAAAATCTGCAAGATATCGTAAGATAGGGATGAGTTCAACGTAGAGTGTCTTTTCAGAGATCAGGAAGTCAGTGATCACGTGCAAAAGCTGCTCTTTTCGTTCTCGAGTAAAAATGCGGGTGAGTGCGTGAGGGTTGTCCAGCAACTTGCCGTCAGACATAAGGCATATTAGAAATAATAGAGACGTATGTGTGTTGCATTGCTCACTGAGGGCTGCATCGATAGAGCAGGATAGAAGGTGATGCCTGTGAACCAAGCCATTGCGCTGCGCATCAGCAGCAGTGGAGAGCGCCTGAGTAAAGGTACATAATTTTGTTGCAAATTGATCAGGTTTTGTGTTGGAGGAAAAGATTATGCTCATGAGATGGTTGAGTAGAATTGATGGTAACTCCTGATCGTGCTGTTGGAGTAGATGAATATTGGCTGGTAGTGCGGATATATTCATAAGAGCAGAGAGCCGAATCGTAGCCGGAGCTGATCGTAAAAGTGCGATATTGCAAGACAAGCATATTTGCTGGTGCGAATGATTGCTTTTCACATCAGCCGGAGGTAGTGGTAAGCGCAATAGCAGAGAGGGCGAGGTTGGATGCGTGCTGTGGCACGAAAGGTCCATGATGGTAGCAAATATCTGCCATGGTAGGATTGTCCTGAGTTCTGACGATGAGTGAGACCAGGCCTGAAAAAGGTGTCGATCGTAAGTGACGCGAAACGAAATAACGGTTTCCTCGATTTGACGTACGCCGGGGTATCTGCTATGGTGTTGCACGTTTGAAAGATGATATAATTACTAGAGATTGTACCGTACTACACAGTACAGTATTCTCCACAACACACGTAAGATGATGCCTATTGATATCAGTGCTGTAGAGTACTGTATCACATATCAAGGATATTGATCCTCCCTTCCGTAAACGGAGTGTATGGCGAATTAGCCGCTAGAAATTCGCCAGTCAAAACATCCAAACCGCGTCCTGAGAATTCAAACTCCAACGCCCCATTCCACTCGTATCCGTCGCCACCACTGGCAAGGAAACTGTTGGTCACAATCTTATAAATCTCATCCATTACCAGATCTTCACCACCGATCACAATCCGCTTCACACGATCACCCGCAGCTGCAGTGTAGTCCACGTCGACGGTCATACCACTAACCTGTGGATACCGTCCTGTGATTTCAGGGTCGCTCACGGCCAAAAATCCATTCTCGAGCGCCTCTTTGATTGTCGACCCTGGAAGTGTGACCAATGTGTGAACATTCCCAAACGGAAGCACAGTCAGAATTTCCTCAATTGCCACATCTCCTGCATCAATTGATGCGCGTAGACCGCCACCATTCGTAATGCACGCCACCGCGCCTTGCTTCGGCCCTGCAAAGTCTAGCATTGCGTCACACACCAAATTGCCCATCGCACATTCTCTCGTGCGGCAAGATTCTCGATCACCGTCAATAGGAGTCGTTGTCACACCGACAACCTGCTGGATTGACTCGCCCAGACGAACAAAGTAACTCCCGATAAGCCCGGCAACGTCTCTGTCCAACGGCAGTCTGCCGTCCATAGGAAGGTACGAGTCTCCACCAAATTGCAACACGCCTTCTTCGAATGAAATATCTACTACTCCGAGGTAACGTCCGAAAGCAAATGCAGTTACAACCCAGCACACTGAACCATCCTCACGCTCAACCTTGGTCGGGTACAGACCTTGTGCAAGATCAGTGTGAGAATGTCCGCCAATTACGAGATCTAGTTCAGGAATTGCTTTGCACAGCTCGATGTCCTGCTCGTAGCCGATGTGATTTACTGCGATGACGTTGTTCGTCTGGGCACATGCAGCCAGGGAATTGTTGAGAGCCTGAAGCGGTTCAGTGATGAGCACAGTATCACCAGGACTGGAGATTTCCCCGGTAGTCTTGGTAAGCGCTCCAATCCAGCAGATATCAAAGGCGTTCACCTTTCGGAACGTCTTAAAACCTTCCGGACTGTCGTTGAAGAAAACGTTGGATGTAATCCATGATGTGTTTGGTGTATTCAACACAGTCTCATATACGGGCTTGGGGCCCTTGTTAAATTCATGGTTTCCCAGGACGGCAATATCGTATCCGATGGCATTGATTGTATCAATAGCAATTTGAGTGCCGAAAATAGTGTCGAAGACAGAACCCTGCACGAAATCTCCAGCAAAGACCCGTACATCACACTTGGCAGACTGTGCAATTAGAAGAAGATTGGAGGTGTTAGATGAAAAATCCGACTGGAAGGCAAGTGATTCGGTACGCATGTTGCAATGCTTACATTCATAACAGCAGCGAGACGAGCGGCAGACCCAAAGCATTTGGCCTCAGCAGCGTCTTCCTCGGAGCAGGGTGAGTTGAACCTATTGATTTGCTCATATCGAGCATGGAAATCATTCTGTAGAAGTAAAATGGAGTTAGCATTGTTGGACAGTGAGCGAGGAGGCAGAAGAGCAAGATGGCACCTACATGATGACAGACTCTGAGCGAAAGGGCTGCCGTCAAGAAGGAAAGAGCAAAGATGACTCTCATAGTGACCGGTGCTGATTTGGTAGATGGAAGGAAATCAGTAATGATGGAAATAGGATGTCTTTGATGTTGCAAATCCATGCGTGAATTGTATACCACATAGTATTTAGTCTTTCGTCATAGTTACGGGACGGTGATGTAGCGCAATTCTTCCTCGCATCGAATCTTTAGTGTAGTATGCAGTCTTGTGTCACTGTTGCAGAATGGCGGAGTGGTGCAATTATTCCTCACATCGAGTCTTCGGAGGCGAACGGATGTTGAACTTGCTTTCTATTGGTAGTTTCATAAAGCAACTCTGGCACAAGAGGAAAAGCTACGGTATCTCGCAACGGTTATTTTATAATCACGGCGGGTAAACAGCAACGGGTACCCAGAGGCAGTACGCAACGCTCATTTTTTTCAAAGCAAAGATCAATTTTCTTAATTCTATTCATAGCCATGATCTGGGCTCCATGCTAATCCTTCACAATCTATCAGCCCTCGTTCTCATTGTCACACATTGAACACCCCAGCAAACCTACCCAGACCCTCGCTTCCGTCTAGCGTGATGACGCCTCGCAGAAAAGACGTGTCTACTGGAAAACCAACGTTCTCCGTGAACACCGACAGTGCAGCCACTCCAGATCCCCAGCGACTTTCTGTGATTGTGCATAGGAATACAGAGGGGGCTGAAGTCAGCGGTGGAATAGGAACCCTGGATTCATAGAATAATTTGATGAACTTCTCTGTATTAATCACTTTGCCATCACGCAGAAATGACTGCTGAATCCAGTATTGTCCAAACGCAAAAGCAGTACCAGCTGGGACTGAAATACCAGAGGCAGAATTTCCATTCAGTGTTCTATCTCTGAGAAGTACATAAAAGTACGCCTGGTCATGCAGTTGCCACCCCTTACGATGAACGTTGAATCCTGACACAACATGGGCGCGGTAGTTCGTGCGTGGGTCAAAATAAATGTTCGATTCGAATATTGCTTCGTCTGCTAGGAGCGCTTCTACATCGAGTCCCCATTCTTGCTTCATGTACCGTCTTGCACTTTCCTGGAAAGGGGCCGGGTTCATGCGAGCGATATTGTCCCAGAAAAAGGTGCCGTCACATTGGAATGCTTGTGGCGGACAATTTGGCACGAAGGGACTGGGTTCAGACAAGTTGAACTTGCCGTCTACAAACGTTACAATTAGACCATTGTAACCTTTGGGCAAGTTGGATATGCGATTTTCTCTTGATGATGCCACGGATATCGAAAATAATGAAAGAAAGAGGAGGTTTGACACTTTCTTCATTCCAAGATTTTGAGAGGGGGTTTGTTGATTGGCAGGTAAATGGGGTTGAGCTCTCTAAAGGAAGTCACCTGTGTGTTTTGCTTTCCATTTCTGTTTAAAAACGAAGCCAGTTGAAACAATGAGATCTGAGCAGCGTAACTTGATTTGGCGATGATATGAGGGAGGACTGCTGTCCCAGCAATGCGGTTTCATCAGGGTATTTCTCGATGGGACACGTGCCACTCACCTAATGGAAAATGAAACATCCAACATCCGAGCTCAAGGAATAGATTGGCCGCCAAATGGCGAAACGAGGCGCCAATATAGACCTTCATTAATAAAAATCTCGTCTTTCAGATGTTCTTTATAATTTCATGCTAATAGCTGAACAACAATTATCGATAACGTGACTGATCTTGTAACTAAAATTTATTGAATTGAACAATCACGAGTGGTGAAGTGACAGATCCTGAAACGAGTGCATAAATTCGTCCAAAAATATGCTGGCGCATGTACTCTTATCCCCCTACTACACGGATACTACGTTACTCACACATTGAAAAACTTTGCGATTCCCACTTCAACTCCACTTCCGTCACTAAAGGCAACTGCGCTGCTACTCTACTCGATTTAGTTGAGAAACAACATATCTTCTATCGGCGCTTCAGATTCCCGCGGGCTCACGGCTGATGTCTAGTGCCCGCAAAGGTAAAACACTTTCCCTAGTCTAACAGTCCCATTTGTCATTGTCACACATTGAACACTCCAGCAAACCTACCCAGACCCTCGCTTCCGTCTAACGTGATGACACCTCGCACGAAGAATGTATCAACTGGGAAACCAACATTCTGTGAGAAAGTTGTCAATGTAGCCAAACCAGATCCCCAGGGACTTTCCGTAATCGTGCATAGCAATACAGAGGGTGCTGAAGTAAATGTTTGCATTGGAACCTTGGACTGGAAAAACAACTTGGTGAACTTGGGTGTATTAATCACTTTGCCATCACGTAGAAATGACTGCTGAATCCAGTATTGTCCAAATGCAAAAGAAGTACCAGCTGGGACTGAAATGCCGGAAGCAGAATCTCCGCTCAGTGTTGTTTCTTTGAGCAACACATAAAAGTACGCCTGGTCATGCAGTTGCCACCCCTTACGATGAACATTGAATCCTGAAACAATATGGACCCGGTAGTTTGCGCGTGGGTCAACATAAACGTTCGATTCGGTAATGGCCCCATCTGCTAGGAGTGCCTCTACATCGAGTCCCCATTCTCGCTTCATGTACCGTCTTGCACTTGCTCGGAAGGGGGCCGGGTTCATGCGAGCGATATTGTCCCAGAAGAAGGTGCCGTCACATTGCAACGACTGTGGAATACAGTTGGGCACGAAGGGACTGGGTTCAGACAAGTTGGATTTGCCGTCTAGGATGGTGACGATTAGGCCGTTGTAACCTTTGGGCAAGTTGGATATGCGATTATCTCTTGATGATGCCAAGGCTGTTGAAAGTAATGCAAGAACGAGGAGATGAGTGGCTTTCAGCATATCGAGAGTCGGTGAATCAGTTTTCCGATGGAGTGGTGGTTGAGCGCGCGGACAGAGGGCAGCGTCACATTTGTGACCGTCAGTTCTGTTCAGGGCGAATGCAAAGCGGTGATCTGGTTAGCCCCTTTTTCAAAAATAGTTATACCGTTGTATGATAGTAGTGGTAGTACTGAAGCGTGAACTCGCACACTTGGTCGTGTTTCATCTCACGTCAAAATTTCCTCTACGATTATCTATCATATTGATGTGAGTCTGGACTCGCCTCGAAACTTGGTACTGTAAACTTGTGCAACCTGAGGCGGGAGACGCCACGATACGACCAACCGTGTCTGATGGGCTGGCTTGGTGTCATATCACTCTATCGTTTATGGCATGGGACAAACGGTCAGCTATTAAAAAAAATTTACATCTGAGCCAACTCCTCCCGATATTGACACTAGCCCTCCCCAGCAGTGGTGATTGGACACTGGCAAGATGCTTCCCACAATACTTATAATCCGAAAGTGTACACGACCATTTTAAATTTACCGATGAGCTCATCTCTATACGCGTTCTCTTCCATCGACCAATGTCATGTCTTCCCAAGATTCCTCCGCCGTCCTTTCTCCCGCCTATGTTTATCTCGCCGGTCTAGATCCCTCCCAACAGGATGTAGCCTTTCTCTCTTTCAATACCGGTTTCCTACCTCCAAAGCCACTCCAATCTCTCCCGCCTCCGTATGATGCATGGGCAAAGGCCGCCGCAATGCTTCCATCACTCTGTAAGTCCTCTGACTGGCCTATTCTTTTGACTGCGATACCGCAGCTATCCGCTACCCATCTGCCATCTATTCATCTTCTTCATGCAAACGTCTGTCTCGCTGCAATAGCCCACGCTCTTACACACATCGGATGTCTCCCAGTTCCGAGCACAATTATTGATCCATGGATGCAAATCAGCCATCGTCTTGGAAACTCCGTTCCGTCTTTCACTCAACTCGATGTTCTTTATTACAATTTTGATTTTATTTCTGCCCACTTCCCACCATCTGTACCCCTTGAGACCCAGTTCATTACGGATCCTTGGGCTCAGACTGTCCGCAAAGTTATGCTTACGGGCACACTCACCGAATCACATTTTTTGACATCCGCCTTCTCTGTGGAAGCTGCCGCCCGTCCCTTGCCGCTCATTATGTCTACTGCCCACAATGCTGTGTTACAACAGGATAATATTGAGCTCAAAAGGCAGCTCGTCCGCCTTACAGACATAATTGCGAAAATGACTTCTGCCTTTATCAGTTCGGATTGCAGACCAATGAGTCCTAGATACGTTGATCATGTTGAGTTTAATCGTTGTGTTGGTGCCGTAGCTAATCCAGTTGTTCCGGGAGAAAAGTCGGGCTCTGGGTTGCTTAACCCCAGTTTCCACCTTCTGGACGCCTTTTTCGCTAGGAAAACTTACGATACAGAATTGGGAGTCATGTCAAGAGCAGAACGTGATTGGTTTCCCAAACTTTATCGTGACTTCTTTGAACAGATTGAAAGGGTCAATGTGTTCCAATACATCAATTCAATTCAAGACGATGCTGCTAGGGAAGATCTCGTGAACGCGTTTCGTAGAGCTTTATACGTGTATGCAGGTGAAAGTGGACTTCTTGGGAAACATCGCATAAGGGTCAGTGGTTTCATCGAAGTCGCCACAAAGGTTGGTCGAACAGTTACGACTAGCGGATCTTCAACGCCGAACTGGCGTCTACGCCCATGGGTGAAGATTAACGACATCCTATCAGAGGCAATGAAGGAGCGGCTTCGGATATGCGAGGAGAAATTCTTCCTTGGTACAGTCAAGTCTTGTCGGTCTGCTAAGAAAAGTGAAGCAACTAATCTTGTCATTGACACTCGAGGTGTGCTCATGTACAAGCCTGGAGATCGTATTTTGATATTGTCTCAGAATTCTGATGAACTTGTACAAGAAACATTGGACGTATTCAAGATGTCTGCTGATGACACAATTACAGTGACTGAACCAGTTTGGATATCTGCTTTGAAGGATCGCCGCATCGAATACTCTCAAAATACTGAGGATGGAAGCGTTCAGATCAACGCAGAAATATTCTTTCGCAATGCCATACTTCAGCCTCTAAATAGTGATCTCGGACTTAGAATAGCGGAGAGTATGTTCGTCATTAATCCGGCTTTGTTCGGATTTCTTGTGGAAGAGAGAGCATGTAATGTTCCAATCGCATTGTCAATAGTAGAGGAGATGACTAATATCTCGCCGAAGCACTTGATTTCACAGTTGGACTCGATTTTTCATCCTCTCCTACCTTACATCTATTCAATCACGTCAAACTTGACAAACACACCACAATCAGTTGAGATTGCGATTGGAAAAGTGCAATATGAAGCTATTACAAAACTTTCGTTCAAACATAGAAGGTTTCCCTTGAGTCGGTCAAGTTATTTATCGGATGAATTGTCTACATTACCAGACTCCTGCTCATACTTGAAAAGATATATTCCCAAGTCGGATGGAAGCGAGGCAAATGAGTCCAATTCAGAAAGGAATACGCCTGACATAAGGTCATCTAAAAAAGAGACAAAGAATTCGAGGCACGAAAATCATGAACTTGAGCAAAGTGCGGGTGAAGCAGCAGTTGTGAAAATAAGTCAACTCCTAGCTGACAGGAAAAAGCAAACCACGAGCGGCCTCACTGCGATGGCTATATTCCGTTCCCAGGTCATTTGTAACATAACGAGCAATATTGGGAATCAACGCCGTATCCTGAGTGGTGTATCGTCTCAGTTTCTTTCACATCGTAAACCTGGTGATAAAGTTCTGCTGAGGGTAGAACCGGAGCTGGATTTCCATCTTCCTGATGATCCAAAACTCCCATCATCATGTTTGCATTGGGAAGCGGTCTCGCACCATTCAGATCGTATTTGAAAGAGCTTATTAACAACAAATCAAGGGCTGGATACGAGCGGAGGAAAGCGTGGCTCATTATTGGAGTCAAATCGCAGCACCACATACCATATTTAGAGGAGATTGAAGACGCGGTATGCAAGGAGAAGGTAGTGGAACTATCTGTTGCATGCTCACAAGAAGATGTAGAACTTGCTTTGGGTGCATCTAAGGAGCATCTAGTTTTCCGACCGGGGACGAGGAAACGGATTCAAGGGCTGTTTGAGGAAAGTTACGAGCTTCATCACAAGCTTTGGGAGATGATTGCGGTCGATGCCCACGTATATGCATGTGGACGTCCTGAACTGGAGCCAATGGTAAGAAGTGTTATCGCCAATGCAGTGAAACGATTTGCGACATATTTGTGGAATCTGTCGTACTTCGACAGTGTCTACAAGATTGACAGTTTGGCAACGGAATATGCGGACCGAATGGCAGCGGAGAAGCGGCTGCATATTGACGCATACTACAGTGGAAAACCGGCAGTGATGAAAGACTCGTTCACTGCTGCACAAATTGCGGAGCATCGTAGCGCAAGCTCATGCTGGGTGATTTTCCGGGGATCTGTATACAATATCACTGGTTACATCGCAGTACATCCCGGCGGTCCGAAACTACTGTTGGACAAAGGAGGACGGGATATGACAGCTGATTTCAACGTCTCACATGGGGCTAATAATCTGCGAGTCATGTCAATGGTAGAGCCGTATAAAATTGGGTATTTGGAAACATTTCCAAAGGCGAGTAACCGCATCAAGTCGTTTATGAACGAATGGAGTGTTCCACTATTATACGAGGCGCTGGAGCTGAAATCTGTATTCATGCTTGACTGGAACGAGTTTCCTGAGCTGAATGAACCTGCTTCGTTTGTGGAATACAAATCATATATTATGAGCCCGAGCGGTATCAAAGGGTTGTGCGAGCGAGTGCGTAGTAGGCATGAACCGGAGATTTGGCCGGGTTGAATTGGCGCAAATGCGTTACGGCTACGCATTTTAATTGTTTACTGTTTGTGCAAGACAGTCCGGATGGATTGAGTGGACAAGCGTCCGAGACAGTAGTTAGGGAAGGATGTTGATTCATTGTAGGTCGGAACATGGTGTCGACGAGTCATTTTTGTCTCCGGCCTGAGACGGGAGGGCATGGAGACATTGTCCTTTTGGGCTGCGAGCGCGGCGAGGATATGCTGATAAAATCATATCCCCTGCGGGGTTGGGCAAATGGAACAGCGTTTTGCTTCGGCCGCACTGGTGCGCTGCGGCCTTCCCGGCAATCGCCACCTAAGTTAGTCTAGGATGCTTACTAAGCTTTTTACAATTTCTAGAGGATTCCAGTGGGGGACGGTATAGTTGGTCTATTAAGGTGCGGTTGTCCTTTGCTCTAGAAAGGGAGGACAACAGCGTGCCGCTTATGACTTGCCTCTTCCCAACTTCCATCAGACTACTCTTCACCTGACCATTACATGAGCCGGCAAGCGAGTCACAGTTTCTGCAAGGAAGAACAGTAGGCATGAACCGGAATGTTTAGTGATGGAAAAGTACTTGGGCGATGAGAAACTATGGAAGATAGTGTCATTTTTGTGCGACGGCAGGCTGATGAACAGATTGCGAGTTGAGGAGTTGAGGGAGATCGGACAGGTTGTTGGCGAAGAAAACTTGGTCAGAAGATGATGGATTGTTGAAGAGAACGAGAGAGTTTATGGAGAGATTGTTGAGGTATGTTTGGAATTGCAGAAATGTGTCGAAAGGCGTTGGAGCAGTGTTGCGGAGGTTTAGCATAAAACAAAGAGACTTGTGCGCTCTGCATTGCCAAGTGCTCTCCAAGTTTTTACACGGTGTCGTTACTGCTATGACGATACTAAATTGTTAGTGGGTTTCGGCAATCGAAAAGGATGGATGGCGGAACTTTTTGCTCATGGTGGTGTCAACAACGGCGCTAAATCTTTCCTCTGTACTCAAGAGAAGTTGACCTTTTTTACAGAGTGTTAATGTGAGACTATGCAGTATGGGGAAATAGAGAAATTGCTGGGTTGGAAGCACTTTACTGAATGGGCATTTTAGTTAGTTTATTGAATGCATGGTTCTATGTGATGATTGTCGGCTACTGAGGACAATGGAAGCTGAGGTCAGTATCTGAGGTCATCATTAGAAGGATACAGTAGATATTAGTACTGTTCCGGCTATAAGAGTACGAGACAACTCGTCAACTAGAAAAGAGGTAGTTTAAAAATCCGGCAATTCCTTGTTTTGGAGAGGAACGGAAGAAAAACAACTATCGCGTGCGCCGACCGCCACGGCGACCAGAAGTAGGGGCAACAATGGTACTCTTGTGGAGGGCTGGCGGGGATGCCGAGCCCTCGGCCTAATTTTTGATGGTACTACCAACGCATCAAGTTTTTCCTCTGCCTACGAACAGGTTTCCATGCAAAAAGCCTCTGATGAAGAAAGCCACCCATACCTCGTCACCGTCGAAGTGACGCATACGATTTGTATTACGAAACGATTTGCAAGGAACGGACATTGACAGAAGAACACCATCTATACTAACTAAGTGAAAGCAGCCTTTTTGAACACTATACGTAAGAACGTGTTGAACATGTCATTCGTCAAGCTTTTCCGCATCTCTAGACTATCAAGATTTACCTCGTTCCGTCCGGAAATGGAACAGTTGTGTTCCAGAAAGCCAATTTTAATGATGCCCAAGTTCGGCCTACTTAGGATGCCGGTGTAAACATGTGACTCGCCAGTTTGCTGTGTACGTGGTGCTACAGCACATATGCAGGAGCTTAAGAAGACAAGTACAAGACTTCTGGAATGGGCCGAAGATTTTCCATCGCAACCTCCTCGGAGTACAGGTGACCTCCAAGTTAATTTGAATACGAGTGCCACAACTAAAACCGGTACAATATCTACAAGTTAATTCGGCGCAAAAATTCCGAACAAGAGTTCGTCCGTCGAAGATAAAGGTACAGAATTGTCCAAATTACCAGCTGTCACTTCTCGTCCGGAAACAGGTCGGTCATCCTTCATGGCGTACAGTCCCAAACAAAAGTTTGTTATACTGCCAGTAACCGACTTTCAACTATATACTCAACCTGCACCGTGATATAAGCTGTCCAATGTGTGGGAAGAAGGGCCACCCGAAGCGACGTGTTGGGCCAAAGCAGAAGGTGAGAATGGCCGTAGAGTTGGGTTTTCTGGAGTGAGGTCAGAGTCTGACGCTGAGCGCAAACTGGCCAGAAATGACCATGTTGCGGTCGTTGCAGAGGCTGAGGATCCCCTTGTAGCCACAACTAAACGGAATAACACTGGACAGGCATTGCCGAAACAAGTTCGTACTGGTGGCCTTTCGGTGCCCTCCCTTGTTAATAACTCCTCCGTAAGGCCAGTGGATAACAACGTAATCGCCGACAACAGGGAAAGGATTACGTCTGAAGCTCCCCGTACAACATTGTCGCGACAGAAGACACGCAAGAATAGGTCGAAACTGACAAAACCCGAAAACAGGAATAGCCGAACTTGTCGGCAAATATCATATACTAGCCGAACTAGCACGTGCCCCATGTGGACTTACATTTGGGCAATTAATGCGGGGAGATTCTGATGAGGCCAAGCGAGAAATTAGACGCTTGTTTCGGGCTAAGACCAATCGTTCTTTACTAGCCCACATCAATGTACCTCCTCGACGCCTAAAAGTGATATCTGTACGCGTATACGGGGCAGACGCACAAGCTTTGCTTGACCCCGGTGCTGTACCGAATCTCATGTCGTCACGCTTGGAAAACCAGCTGTGACTGCAGCTAGAAAGTACGACTAAACGAATTACCGTCGCTGACGGTACTAGTTCTGCTGTACTCGGGTTGGTGACGCGTGCGCCCGTAGCTTTTGGTAAGCTTACGGAGCCACTTGAATTCCTGGTGGTAGAAGGGACTCCATTCGATGTAATTATAGGGTGCCCGGAACTTGAACGATTGCAGGCATGCTTGGATCTGGGTCAACAAAAGGTTACGATACTCATTGGTGGTGAAAAAGTGCAACTGGGATTCGAGTATGATCGCTCATATAATCGACTAATGGAATCTAAGACCGATAGCGACGACTTCACATCCGAAGATGAGATTGTAACAGGTACACCGTTGGATACATCGTCCGATGAGGAAAGCCTAGTACTAGTTTTAGCAGATGAATGCATGGGTACTGTGGCCGATAGTAACGCGCAAGTCGGTCATACGTGTAGCAGGTAGAAAATCCGCTAGAGCGGCAAACCACCCGACAGGTGTCCCGAGCCTCGGTAGAGGAGATGGTAGAGCAGATGAACCTTATAACGTACCCCCAGCCGGTAATCTCGTATGAGAGAAGGTATCGCTACCCGGAGGGGGTTGTGCGATTATAGCGCTTACGCGAGGTGCGTATTATTGGAGCAAAGTGACGTAATCCGTCGAGCTGTTGGCTAACCCTAAGGTTTTCCCGGAGAGGGTGTAGGACCTTAGCCCTTGTAGATAGATTATTCCTCCGAGGAGGATAAGAGGATAGGGATAAGGCTTCGAACTCACGAGTGAGAGCGCCGATTCCACGAGGCTGGTGCCTCGTGCGATCCTAGTAGCCCGAGGGCGGTGTCGGGTGGATCGTCCCTCGGAGCCCGGACACCTGTCTCCCAACCCGGTAGCGGGTGGTAGAGCGGGGTCCGGGAGGGCTGGATCTAACCTGCCGGAGGGATCCGTCTGTGTGTTCTCGGAAGTGGACGCGGACGTCCAGTCTCTCTAGTACGGGTCCTAGTCGGCCCCGAGATTACTAGAACAAATGAACGTCCGCGTCCGCGTCCAAAAAAAATAAAAATTTTTGGATGCGGACGCCCACTTTCTCTAGTACATATGGCGGAATACTAGGGCCCGACATCCACTTTCTCTAGTACGTTTGGCGGAATACTAGGACCCGACATCCACTTTCTCTAGTACATATGGCGGAATACTAGGACCCGACATCCAGTATACAATATATCAGCGAAAACCGGGAGGGAAGAAATTACAGCGGATGGTAAATTCAGGGCCCATATCGGACCGTATTTTATTCTCTCATTTACGAAACTGCTCGTATACAATACGTCTCTCTAGAATAGGGAATACATATCTGGTCAGAATAGGAAATAAATACCCGGTTAGAATAGGAAATACGTATCCAGCCAGAATACGGAATATGTATCCAGCCAGAATACGAAATACGTATCCAGCCAGAATACAAAATACCTGTCAGCATATCGTCGATCACCCATCTCCCTCACTATCGCGTTCTCCCTACCATCCGAACGCCATGCACCACCATCCGCACATACTTCAAGAACCCTCACGACCTAGATTACAAAAATCCGCTCCTTCCCAATCCATCCCCGCTTTCCTCGACACCACCCCAGCCCATTAAATCATCAAGACATCAAACACGAACATGGTCAGCAAAATCTACACCACTTGAAACCCACTCTCACTTCTATCGTATGCCTCAAATATACCATACCAAAACACCTCACAGCTTCATTCCCCATCTTCCTAGATCCCTTCTTCACTCTCCTTCAGTCCTGCCGTTCCTGCTTCACCACTCCTGCATCACATACAAAACATCAACCCCAACAGTCAGATTCAAAAGCAACGCTTACCACGACAGATATCCTAGAAACTCCCTTACTTACCTCTCATCCATCCTACACACAATACAAACCATGATCCAAAAACCTTGCAATGAATAATCAAAGTCAGCAGTCCATATCTTCGCAAAGCACATCTTGGCACTCAATGAAACTTACCTTCCGTCATCACCATTCCTGCATCACTACACAACATCGGAATCAACCACAACAGTCAGACTCAAAACCAACCTTCCTCGCAGCATACTTTCAAAACTCGCACACTTACTTCGCTCCACACAATACACACCATGACTCAATAGCTTCAATGAAAAATATCGCATCAACGGAAATAGTCAGACTCAAAACCAACCTTCCCTCGCTGCTTACTTTCAAAACTCGCACACTTACCTTACCCGTTCCATCCTGCACACAATAAAAACCATAATCACGTAATCGTGTAGCCAAGAAAAGTAGTCAGCATTCCGCATCTTCGCACACCGGTCTGGGCGCCCAATGTGACTTACCTTCCGTCATCACTATTCCTCCATCACCTACGCAAATCGGAATCAATCGCAACAGTCAGATTAAAACCAACGTTTCCCTCGCTACATACCCTGAGAACTGAACTCGCAAATGTCCTCTCATCCATCCTACACACAATACAAACCATGATCCAAAAACCTTGCAATGAATAATACATAGTCAGCAGTCCATATCTTCGCAAAGCACATCTTGGCACTCAATGAAACTTACCTTCCGTCATCACATTCCTGCATCATCTACACAACATCGGAATCAACCACAACAGTCAGACTCAAAACCAACCTTCCCTCGCACCATACTTTCAAAACTTCACGTACCTCTCTTCCATCCTCCGCTCAATACACACCATGAGTCAACAGGCTTCCAATGAAAAATATCGCATCAACGGAAATAGTCAGACTCAAAACCCACGCTTCCCTCATGCATACCCTCAGATTCGCGCACGTACCTTCGCCATCCTCTACACTAAACAAAGCAAGGCGGTCAAAGAATCTCAGTCGGTGATGAGGGCGGAGTGGAGCCTGCGGCGTCGACCGGACAGCTTTCAGCGTCCGCTTAAGTCTTGCCGTGCATACTCGAAATCATCGCCGGCAGTGAGATTGAGTATGGCCCAAGCCATGGTCTCTGAACCCCGAACAATGAGATCCGGATCGAGAACAACGAATATAAACATATAATCATATATATGAGAATCTATTTGCTTTCCTTACATGATCCGTGGCATATCCGCTGTAAAGCACATTCAGATTCCACGAAGTTCGGAAATAAAAAAGTTTATTATTACAAATGAATTAATTGAAAATTCATGTCCCAGGGCAGTCGTTCGTCCTTCCATGCACACGTTGCCAGCACGCAATGTGATGTAACAGTTGGAAATGATTGAACTCTCGGTTAAATTCCACCGTTGGGATGTCAGCTGGAGTGAGCACAAAACTACTACCCACAAAAACTAACGAACAACGTTACATTCCAAGTCTCGAAAGCACCACAAAAATAAAATTGGTCGCATCTGGACGGCACAGTCTCCCCTGTTCAGCTCGCAATCCTCCCTTTTGCGTCAAAACTCGACATGGAATGCAAGTATGAAGGTGCTTCTACTACTGCGTAGATGCTTATGCGCTCGCGCTGCATGAGCGAACGTGTCGCTACCGTTTCAACCCCTCTCCCCAACATTTCAACAACGCTCGTGTCCCTGCCGTCACCCATGAGCCTGCTCGAAACGGCGACCATGATTCCCCGCAACCCAGCTCCCCAGAACCCAGAATCTGGTCGTGCTTCCTCCAGCGACTCACCCTGTGACGCTCCACTGCCACCAACCTCAACCCCCTCCCGCGCAGACCTCCTCGTGCAATCCCTCGCCGCCAGTCTCACAACCCTCGAGTACAAGGCCGGCGCTGGCCGCGTGAGCGAAGTCATCACCATCCTACAAGACCCCGCACCGCATTCTCCCTAGAAAAGTTCAACAGCGCCGTTCGCACCGTAGAAGAATGTCGCCACGTTACCGCTTCCATGGTCGAAACACATTTCCGCACCGAAGGTTACAAGAGCCACATCATTCCAGACAAAACTGGTAAGTACTCGGCACAGCTGTACCTCCGCGACCCAGTCGACATGCTCCGCAGGCAGTTAGCACTGGCTAACGACCAAAATACTCTCTTCCACCCTCCCCACAGACCCGCCCCAGACGGCACCGCAATATTTTCTCATCCCCTACACACAGAATTCGCGAAAACGCTGCACCAGGTTACTAGACAGCGCGTGCAGCTCTCGGAAGATCCACAGGTCGTATGGGCAGAGGAAAATGATCCCACACCCTTCCTCCTTTGCCGGCCTCCTCCAAGTGTACTCCGACAAGAGCAGCACAAGCCTCAAGAGCTCCGCAATCGTCGCATACCCCATACACGTCACACTGCTCAACTTCTCCGCCCCCTCCGTCGCCACTGCATCCGTACCGGCCTCACCCATCGTCGGGTATCTTCCGTACATTGTTAACCCTTCGTCCAACGCCTTGTTCGGTGATGAAATGCCGACAACCTCTAGTTCTGCTAGTCGCGCTCGCAAAATTGATATTCTTCATAAAGCACTCGAAAAAGTGTTTTCGTCCCTATCCACCGCGTTCTCTTCCGGGTTCCCCTGCACAGACTCCACTGCAACTGCCCGCCAATGCTTTCCCATCCTAGCCAATTATTGCTGCGACTTTCCAGAGGCCAAAGAGCTGTCCATGCACTCGCAAGCACAACTACCACCACACATCCCTGCCACCGCTGCTACATCCCCGCCACTCAACTTGAATCCAGCGCGCCACACCAGCCCCGCTCCCTCGATGATACACGCTCTGCACGCCAAGAGAGCGCTCAGGAGCATACAACTGCTCCGCTCGAAGCTCTCTCCCTCCTCGAACAACACTCTGTCCTCGAATCGACCGCTCTTTTACCCACCAACAGTCCCCTAGACCCCTACAACATTTTCTCCTTCGAGCCTCTGCACAATCTCCACCTCGGCATCTCAAAGCTCATCAAACAGTGCATTGTCCACCGCCTCAGCTCCCCAGACCTCACCACCACCACTGCCTCCCATTCCGGGACACCTCGCACCTTCAAGAAGGTGAAAAAATCCATCCTCGCCGGCTCAAACAGCATTCTGTCCGCTATCGAACGCGACTACTACATCACCGGTCTTCATGTCGACTTCTCCAAGGGTGAGAAGGGCACCAATTTGAACGGCCTCTTCACGGAGGACGGCATACGCGGCATGCTCGCAGCCAAAGACTATCACCATGTCGACATGGTGTTCCCTTTCATCGCAGCATTCATTGACACATGCTGTGACGAAGTAGATACAGCCCCCCTCACTTCCATCTGCACGCAATACTCTGACCTCGTCGCATGGGTCATGAAACGCGGTCGCATCAAGCACTGGACTGCCGCCGAACTAGAAAGCCTCCAGAACTCCATTTCCTATTTCAAACAATCAATGCTCTCCACCCTCGGCCCATTCCACACCACAGGTCTCAAAACTTTCAAGTTCCATCTTCTAGACCATCTTCCCGGTGACTTGCAGAGATATGGCGCCCTGGAACACATTGATGCAGGCCCCTACGAACACTCGCATCTTCTGTTCAAACAGAGTTATAGGAAAACCTCTCGAAGGCGCTCCACAGCCATGGAAGAGACTATTCGCCACATGGAATTCTCCTTGGCCACTCCAACTGGTCACACCCCATCGAACACATTGGGAAACCCACGCATGATATCGCCCACAGACGGTGCAGTACTCGTTCGCGACGGATTCACCGTTGCACTGCACGACTTTGCCTCCCTGCTGCCCGATGCAACCCTCCTCGTTGCAGATATCGACGGACAGCCCGATCCTGCCACTCTTTTGCCTCTGCACAACTCCTCGTTCCCGTCTGGCACCATAACGCTATTCCAGCAACTCGGTGACACAGCTGCACAAGCGTTCCTCACCCTCGCTAGACTGCGCGCCACGGCAGAAGGCCCTCCAATACATGACATGGACATTTCCGTCACCGTGGTAAAGTCCGCCTACGTCATGGGAGGGTACGTCCCAGATGCCGACGACTTTGACCCGCACAGTGGCATGCTTCGCCCCACAAACGTGTCGAGGCACAAGCAGCAGCGCGTCTTTGCAACTTCATCATTCGGCCCCGCAAAGAGATCGCAGTACTCCTTTGTCGTCATCTCCGGAACTGCCGATGACTACAGAACCATATGGGTAGGGCGCGTCCTGGCACTGGTACGCCTGCAGTCTCCAAACCTGTTTCAACCTGTAGAACTCGCTTTCGTTCAGTATACATGACCTGCTTTGCCCCAAAAACCGCTGTGGAAAAATCACTTGGGTGCATTTGTTTTAAGTGGTCCACATGGGACCCGGACAACGGATCCGTTGACAGCAATGACACTGCATCCCACAGTGCAGGTGGTCCTTGGTTTGACCTCATTCCTGCATCTACTATATCTGGCACCGTGCACATCGTACGAAGTAACTTTCCAGTCAAGCCATTTACGAAACAAATGCACTGGTCGGACCACCGTTTCTATCTCAACCGCTTCTACACCAACACTGATTACCAGTTCACAGATGATAATGAAGAAGAATAAATCTAAATCGCAGCACTCTATTGATAATGTACTACATGATAAGCCTTCTAGTCAACGTCACATTTACTGCACTAATTTCAACCATCCTCCATTACGCCAAAACCGTTATCAGCAGTGGCTGCATGGCGCCGCTCCATGCCCCCATACTGTGGGGCATGATTTCGACATTCAGGTTTGCACTCAGGTGTCCAGCATATGGGTCACGACGAAAAGTTCTGCGCCAATTAGTCCTTGCGCAATCACACAATCCATTACAGCGCCGAGGTTTGACGTAATATGCGATTGAATCCAATCCTCGGACACTAGAACAAGTGATGAGCAGCGGTTTACATCATCAACGACATGAACAATTCCAGACCCCTCTCCGCTTTGCCACACTTCAACAGCCTCTCTCGTCACAGTACGGCTTGCAAACACATGCCGTGACTGTGCACTAGTCCGCTGTTCGCTCTCGACAACGTCCGTTTCTTCCCTTGCTTGCGAGCCTTGGAGACAAGACATGCAGTACACCACCATACCAACTAATTGCTGAAAAGCTACCCCCACATATTGACTGTACCGCCTTGTAAACTCCTTCTGCCGTGCACCTCCTTTCCCCTTCGGTTCATCCAAACACTCCACAGTAGTCACTAGCCAAGCATCCAGGCGCGCCAGCGTTAGTATGCTCGTCTCTATGTCCATTACTTGTTCTGGTCGTATCGAATAACCCCTGAAGATGTCCAGCACATTCACAGCTACTCGGTTGTTAAACCATGCATCACCATTCACTTCCATTTCGAAGCTGTCAGGAACCATGCCTTTGCTGTATCGCAGCTCTGAGAACGGTGCCGTTCGCCACCTCCCCATATCCAAATCACCGTTGCTTTCCCGTTTCAAAAGCTTCTCAGACGCTTCGCGCTTTTGATCCTCTCGCTCGTCCATCTCAGCTCGCGTCGTCAGCATCGTGCATCTAGACATTATTTCGTGTACCCCAGCGAACCGAACAATCTGTCCCTCGCATTACGCTTCCGTGCACTCATCACGTCGGACAGTTTCTGCGTCACCTTCACTTTCAATTCCTTGCTCCCCGCCACAGCCTCTTGACAGCACACACACGCTGCTCCTCATCGGAAAACACATCACACCACGGACTTTGACGCAGTACGTGTCGCACCAAGTCATTCAGCAGATCACTCTCGTCCCTGTACGAAGGTGTATACCACTGCAGATTCTTGATGATATAGCCCGGAGGGGTAGCAATATATCCTACACCGTTTTCGCTCCAAAGTGTCCCTTCTACCGGCTCTACCTCGATGGTACGTCCAGTCCAACGTCTCTGCGTTTGTTCCGCTATAGGGTCCAGCTCCATAGTCTCGTTCTTGCACCACTTTGTCAGGTTTTCCTCAACCGCCCTAAGAACTCCAAGGTATTTCACAGGAATGGCTTTCTGTATTTTCGACTTACCGCCACCGGGATCACTGATTCTACCTGTTCTCGCAATTGCAGTAAGGCTGGCATTTTCCGCCTGCAGAGTCTTCACCTTAGCCTCCAACGCAACTATCTCCGTGGTGAGCGCCTTGTTTGCTATGTCCTGGCTAAACACTTTTTTTTCCAGCTCCGCGATCTTCTTCTTCTGCGCATTGATGCGACTCGCCATTAAATCGATGGATTCCGGCGGATGCAACCTCTCTGCCCTCACCGTCCCCCATCTCGCACGCTATCGGGATTATGATGTCCTCCATCGGCAATAGCCTGACGTCGCGGGGGCGTTACGCGCATATTTGGCACCATGACAGTCTGTTGTGACGAGGCCCGCACTCCGGCTGCTCTCTCCCCTCAGTACCACCTGACCGCCGATGATAGTTGGCATCCTGTGAACGTTGCTCAGAAACAACATCCCTTGCCGCTATCCTCGGGTCCCTGACTGCATTACCTGCTGGGGCTGATGTACTCGGCATAGTTGGCGCAGTGGGGGTCACAGCCTCCAGTGTCTCGCGAACCCCCGGCTGGGACTCCGTCTGCAGCACCTCCGCATCTGCCAACCCGGGAGAAACTACCTTTGCCATAGCACTCTGCCGCAATTCCAACATGTTTTGAGCCACTATCATGTCATCATCATGATGTTCACTGTCCCTGCGAGCCACGCTTGCCTCGGTCAAGCCCCATCTCTCTCCGCGCCGTTCCTCCTTCCTCACTTTCGTCGCTGCGGATCCCCAGTTCTGCGCCGTCCGTCTTGCGACTACCGGACCGCGGTTCAATGCTGCCGGTAGGCCCAGACCGCTTCTCGCACGGGATTGTCGGGCACTCGATACAGCAGCTGCTGACGGGTTTTTCTGGAGGCCCGGAGGCTTTGGAGCTTTCTTCGCAATACGCGGCGGCATAATGAAGCTTTCCCGGAAGCGATGGACGATTGAGTTGCACGAGATACAAAAAAGATTGCTGTATAGTGTCGGTACCACAACGGTCTGCGATGAACGTTCAGGTCAGGTCAAGTACCGGAAATACGCCAACAGTCCAGATTGTATACGGTAGGCAGTCATCAACAGTATTTAATGAGGTACAATTACAGCTGTCGAGCTAGGATGCTAGGTCCGCGAGCCCCCTCCTGTCCGAAGACGTCCTGATTTGAATTAAAATTGGGCTATTCT
>JALQPE010001001.1:0-84941 GCA_030407315.1 Asparagopsis taxiformis
GCTTTGTTTCCGACGGATATGAAGATGGAAACAGGGATTTCCAGAATCTGTTGTTTAAGTAGCACTCTGCGGGGGGAAATGACGTGTAGGATGAACAATAGAGGGATGAATTTGAAACGGAGCGGTGCGATGGGAGGCCCAGAAAAACGATACCTAGGGTGCGAATTACGCTTTGAAGCACATGACCTGGCGAACAGGCGCAAAATTATTGTATCTTCTACCGCCTTCTCTAGTCATAATGACGTCATCACTACAGAAATATAGGAAAAACACTAGCATATGGGGCCTACTGGAAAGGGGGAGGCGAGGAGTAGGAAAAATGGCGCACTTTCCTGGACGAGGAGTCCGCTTCCAGTGATGATTTGACGGTATATATCGATGACGTCATTGCATGCTCTGAGCACACTTGGCAGGCAGTCAAAGCGGGCCACGTGGATGTGGGCGGCTAGGAAACAGCAGTGTGGGAGAAATTTTATAATTTCATGTTGCAGCGAGCAGTGAATCTGCATTGCAATATATAAATTTATGCTATTTAAGATCACACCGATACGATTCAACGAGAGATTGTGCTTTCAACTTGTAAATAGGGCCGAAATGGTAGAGTATACGAGTAGGAAGTACGTGTATGAGAACATCAGATTCAGTATTAGTGCCTAGAGCATCACTGCGAAATAACGGCCGTTTTTCCGGAAATGGATACATCTTGGCTGGGTTTGTGGTTAGGGATGCGATACAAGATAGCCAAACGATTTTGAGTTTCCGGATGAAATAGCAATCAATGTGCATAAAGCAATGAGCATAGGGCAAAGCATTGTGGTGAACCAGTTCATTGGATCGAATGAAGCCTGGAAAGTTTTCGTAACGGTTAAAAGTAGTAGTACTGTATTGAGATAGTAGTCATGTCATAGAATTTAGAGTTGTATTCTATGCAACAAACTGAGCGAAGAAAAAGAACAAAAACATCAAGATGGCTCCGAGACGGACTCCTATTCGAAAGAAAACCACAAGTCGTAGGACAAAGGCGAGATTCGATTCACTCAATGTGGCCAGTCCCAGTAAACAGCTTCCTGGGAAACTGCAGGGAGAAATCCGCAGCAGTGATGCAGCCTGCATAACAAAGAAATCCCGAGAGGTAATGAGCTACGACGTGAGTGTACCACAGATGACCTATTGGAGTCCCCAATCCCTATGGGTGACACAATAGAAGGTTGTATTGATGTGTACAGCAACAACGATAAGCTGGAAGTGACATCTACGTAGCATCGAGCACGCTAATGGAATCGGAAGAGCAACCGGACGAGGTTCTGATTCCATTTCAACTGGAGGCCCGATAGACCGAAATGCTGGGAGGATGAAGCATGTGGTGATTTCAAGGCATTACTACAATGGCCTGCGATGTATGGGGCTCTTCAGCTGAGTGGAACTCAAAGAATGACAAGAGCCCACTATGAAGGTACCCTGTTCGGAATGAATTTCCGCAGAGATCCAAGTGAGCACGTCCCGTCGGACTCTGTGATGCGACAGAAGATACTACCATTCTTGAGGAAACACTGCTATGCAAAGAGCTGTGACATCGAGTTTCCGATAGACCTTCCTTCGAAAGAGCGGAGCAAGAGCTGCCACAGCATCGAGGTGCAGTAGGAACCCGTGGAACAACAGATGACAGAGACAATTGTGGAGGAATGGCGAAAGTTCGTATTGTACTCCCAAGCACATGGGCTCTGAAAGATGTCCAGACTCGACCAATCTTTAAAGCATTCCGCAGTGATGCGAACAATCGAAGCTCGGAAGGAGAAAAATCAACCGCAGAGTGCAGCATTGAAGATTCGTTCATTGCAAAGTGCAGGAGGGTGTTTTGAGCGACCCATTCGTTCGCACAGCGTTGTTCCCATTGACAGCGATGGGAAAAGGGTTTGAAGCACATTTATGTACCTGATGGAACAGCAATTCGAATCCGATGTCATCCGGAGCTCGTCAGGTTGCCGTCATCGAAAGAGCAAAAGGGTTCAGGAAGAATGACAGAGATGGTGGGAAACCGAAGAGGAGAAAGTGGCGGTTACGTCGTTGTGGGAACTTCATGCTAGGACCATAGTTACCTATGAGGCCGACACGACGGTGAGCATGATGTGCATGTCGAAAAATATCTGCAGCCGCCGTGTGTCATCTATTGGAATGGGAGAGCAGCATGCTCTGCGAGCGATATCGCAATGTGTAATCGGAGCAGGAGCCAAGGGAAAAGGAACACGAGCTGGGGACGTGATAACCGTTCTATTACCAATTGGAATGGAAGAGGGTGATATTGTTCCACACGTCGTATTGGTGAACAGGTATTTGAAAAGCAGGTCGGAGAAGCATCCACCATGTTACTTTGCTTTTCACCGGGCGCGAGCTTTGCTGAAGCCAGAAACCCGCCCGATAGACTAGGAAGCCCCAACTATGAAGAAATTCGTGTTTCAGGGGTGTTCTCGGATGGTTTCGGAGACCACAGGTCGCAATGGCACCCAGCGTCTCCGCGAGAAGATGCACCATGTTGGGGAAAGCTGGAGGATGGTCGAAACTACTTTGTTTACCGATTTCTCCTTTACACGGATGACTTTGAACCATTCACAAGCAGGAAGGGAAGTTTTGGTGGATGCTATTGTTACCTCTCAAATCTACCACCTCGGAAAGGGGAAGCTACCAAGCGGTTTCGAGTGATTGGTTTGCCACCTCCGGGAGTGTCCACAAATTGTGTATTGCGATATATCGTTCAAGATATAGTGCGAGGAAGCACAGAGGGTTTCCCAACGAAAAATGCAGAGGGAGAAGATATTGTGGTATTTCTAGACCCAGTGGGGAGCATTGGAGACTATCCTGCAGTTTCACATACCCTGGATGTTCTTGGACACACATCAACTCTCACTCTCCGTGCCACATCTGCAGTTTCCGCAATATGACCTGAGCAGTACTGTGGCACGAAGAATGCATACACTTCGGTAGTGAACGGGCAAACATCGACGCATGCCAGAGCAAGTATCGAAATGCATCGACACGTAAGGATGCCACAGAAACCCAGCTTCGCACTCTCGGACTGGCTGCAGAAGAAGGGGAAGATTTACCATTTCATGTCCTGAGCACTTCCTTGGAAGCAGTGCAGGAAGAAGTACCGAAGACGGAAAACGGAGTTTCAGTTGTCCCAGCAATTTTTGACCCGTACCGTTCCGCAGTGATAGCACCTGACCATCTATTGTCTGGACTGGCACAAGATGTACTGAACGCTTGTATTTCAGCTGCCAGCCACGAATTCGAGAGGTAGCTGAATTGCAAATTCTGGGCGCTCTGAAGAAGTTCGGATGGAAGGCAGAACCGTTTATTGGGAACCAACACAATCTGCTTTCCATGAACATGAGTGACATATTCATTGTGCTTCTGATAGCACCTATGGCATTTCGAAAACGCAGCTCGAATGATGGATGGGAAAGGGGAAGGTCATCGTGAAAAATTTGATGGGGCCGTCAACTAGTAGTGATGTTTCAGAAGCTGGTTTCGTGTATTATTTTCATGCCCGTATGGTGGAAAGACGGTCCCCTGAAGTAGAGACGGCTGACGGAGAAGGTGGCAGGAATGAATACATTCTGGAAGAACTGTAGACTACGTGGAGACGTTGAATGAGTATTGTCGGAAAGTGAAGGGAGCAGGAGCACATTTGGACAAGCCTAATGTTCATCTTGTCGAGTTTTGTGTCATTCGACGCTTCCTGCCTACGGCTCTGTGAAGCACGTGCAGGAGCTTATATTCGAACGGATGCATCAGCCGCTGAAGAAAGGTGTGAGAATGTCCAATCACCAAAGCGAACAGCTTTCAGCGCTGGAATTATTTCTTGCGGATGACTGGCAGACGAGAGTGGCCATTGTTTTGCGCGAAATCGGCATGGGAGCCACAACATTGGTCCTCGTCCGAATGCTCTCAAATGGTCAACGTTTCTTTCACAGGAGCTAGGGAGAGAAATAGATGTGGAAGACGAGGTAGTGAAAAACTGCTTCCAGGAACCGGTTCTCTCAGCTTCTCTCCCAGCGTCGAGGAAAGATATTGTCGGCGATGGTGAAATTGTGACGTGGAGAGGGCATGGAGGTATATCTATTGACGAGGTCAAGGAGTACATGAATGGAAATGTGATATGGCAGAGGGTGCTGTAGGTGTTTTCAACGGTTCTTTACCGAAAGGTACGGAAGCGGAACAAGCGGGTGTGGAAAGTATGCCGAATGGGTGAGAAGAGTTTCTAGAAGCACTACGACAGAGTGGGGAAGGAAAACAGTGCAGAGGTCTGGCTCTCTAGAATCAGGAGCTATCATCCATGCTGTTTGCCCTGACAGATGAAATGTGAGGATGGTGCAACTTCACAAGCGATTCTGTACCCGGCGTCTCGTCTCACATCAGAGATAATGCGGGGAGAATTAATTATGAACCGCGGTTTTTTATTGTTCTAGCGTTCTTTATCCTGAGGAACGAGAGTGCGAGAGATGAGCAAAGGTACAGCTTATGGAGTTTGCCTGGGTTTGCAAAAAACTGATGAAGGAGTGTTCAAGGTCGAAGAGAGGCGACGAACAGTAATTGTGGAGATGAGTGAGGGAGTCACTGAGGTGTTTGGTATGCACTATTGCATGGGAGTGTATGCGAATATGATGAGAACATGAGGGAGGTAAGGCACGGACCCGGACTGCTGGAGGGTGGAGAGATATATGCACTATGTAGGCGAGACGGATTTCCACCGAGGGCTGCATGATTTTTAGGGAAGAATAAAATGAATAACCAGATGCATCACATATGAATTGTACACTCTAGGGCGGTGGTGGATTGGTGCAAAGTAGTGGGGAGAGGATCTGAGAGGATGGAGGGAGGTATGCTTACAGCAAAGTCATCGTTACGATGACTTTGCTGTAAGAAAACGTTTCCATTACAGTGGCCAAGAATTTTTTACCGGGTAAAAAATCGTGGCAGCTGTAAGGAACCGTTTTTCCTTGCAGTGGCCGAAGAATTTTTTACCGGGTAAAAATCAGCAAGAAATTTTACCGGTAAAAAAAATTTGTGGCCGCTGTATGATTTGCTTGTACGAAAACGTTTCAGTACCAGCGGCACAATTTTTTTACCCGGTAAAGAAATCATGGCTGCTGTAATGTTTTCTTTTCTGTACAGCAAGTCATCGGTAACGAAAGACTTTGCTGTAAGAAAACGTTTCATTACAGCAAATTCATCGATAGTTAAGGTTAAGTAACCAACTTTAGGATGTCCAGAGGACCTGCTCGTTGTAAGGATAAGGAATATTGATCAACTGACGAAGAGGAAGCATTTTGAATCGACTAGGGTAGGACGCAATGAGATTTGGTATGCAAGAAACTGAATCGCAGTAGTGAATAGGTAGTGAAATGAATTCATATTGATGTTCTTTGGTGTATTGTCCATTGGAGCACATTGAAAACCATTTATATGATCACCGTTTAAATAGTCTATGAATCCTTGCAGCCGAGTACGCCAATAGGAAGAAATTCAGCAGTGGCCTGCACGGGAACCGTTCATTTGTGAGTAGCAAAAGTTAGTGTAGAAATGAATTTTTCAGACTTGTAGGAGAGGTGGTCGTAGTAAATGTGTATAAACTCACGTAGAATCGATTGATAGGAATCATGGTACGGAAGAAGAAGCGAGGTGGAAGAGTGTGGATGAAATAGGTTTGTTGGAATATGAATGATAATTGACGTGGTGAGGTAAACGGGTTCGATTGCATTATATGCGCTAGAGGTACATACTATTAGGTGTAGATTGATGGAAAGGGCTAAACGCTTTGTGGAGGTATCAGGATCAGGTAGAGTCAGAGGTGCTGAGCGGGTGCAGCGTAAGGTTCATCAGGACTGAACGTAGGTAGGGAATGTCTTGTCCGGACAGTATATAGAGAGGAAGCTGAGAGACGGGAAGCGCACTCGGAGGTACCACAATTGTGGATTTCATCGTCTACACAACATTTGAACAGAGAACCGATTGAACGAACTGAGATTGCAGGGATTACAATGGGAGACAATAGTATCATGAATACTACAGCGGAGAAGAGCAATTCTCCTTCTGCTGAAGAGAAAAGCATCACTATTGCTCAGTACAGCTCTTCTAAAGTGCAAGTTGATCCTCGCAAAGTGAAATTTCCGACAGTGACCTCCCGTTTGGTGCGACCGGGTCGTGTAACGAACTGGCCAGCATTTTCATGGATAGAGGTTTCTCTACCACTGGAACTATGATTACAGTCTGCAAAATGGAAGATAACGAAGGAGACGAGTTTTACTGCATCGATGGCTCTCATCGCATAGCTGCTCTGCAACTATGCCTGGAGAAGTACTCAGGAAAGAACAGGGATTCCTTGGAATTGGTTTGGGTACAACAGTTGATTGCGCCGAACGGGCGTCTAATTTTCGATGCGCTGGAGGTTCTGAAACTGTCTCTCGAAGCCAATATACAAACTCACGATGTCGCTTCTGTGAGCATTGCCGACAATGTGTGTGCGGTCATAGAGTTTCTCAGGTTTTCCAACCAGATGGATCTTCCTGTTGTCCGGCTTATTCCTATTCTGAAAGAAGTGAGCTATATTCTGCCGTCCGACAGGAACCGTTCGGAGAACTCGTATAGGCAGTACATCAACATTGCGAAGGGGTTCAATCGCACAGACAGCGTTGCTTTCGTGTACTGGAGCTCTATCCCTAGCGTTTACAATGCTTTGGATAGGAACAGAGAAATCGAGGATGCAAGAACCGAGGAAGAGATCCGGACTTTTCTCGAATTGACTCTGCCGATATGTACGGGTGCGTGCTCGATCTTGTCAATAACGCAATATTCCGCAATGGCACGGACGGACGCGGGACGCGCGATAAGGAGTGGTTCCAGTGGTTTGTGCTCGAGATGACAGCGTCGTGGACAAGGATGAGGAGGAAGAGAGGACTTGTCAGAAATATCGGAAGCGGAAGTCCGTTCACGATGCGCACTTGGCTACTGGCTCTGTTGGCCATCTATGATATGGCAGAGGTCGTCCGCAAGTGGTTGAACTCTGCAACGATGGAGGAATTCGTGCGAACGGATTTGGCAGCAGAAAACGCGAAGGAGGTCGGGGATAATGATCATCGCATTGGAGAGCGCATTGTATTCGTCCTTGTCGACTTTCATGACGACGTGGTAGACAGTAGCAGTCTGAGAACCAAGAACGGGATGTTTACAAACAGTTTTTACGACAAACTGGAATATGCTACCGGGAAAAGGCAATGCAGGAGACGAAAGCGGAGGAGGAGAGGGAACGGAATCGCATGACCCCCGGAGAAATAGAAAAAGCACTTGTTGATGGCGCCAAAGCAGAAGACGAAGAAGCACCTACTGCCGCAGAACAGGGAAATAATTCTACAGAGAAGGAAACTGTGGAAACTTCTGGTCCTGTTCAAGCAGAAGAAGGAGTATCTGCCGAAGCCCAAGCAGAGCAGGAAGTTTCTGCTGTTGTGGAGGAAGAACAGGAAATTACTCCAAATGTGGTGGCTGAAGAAGTGATTCCTGCTGTCGCGACGAAAGCAATAGAAGAGGCACCTCTGAGCACCCCGAAAGAAGCAGAAGACCGTCCTGCCGCAGCAAAAGAGGGAGGACAGGAACGTCCTGCCACGCGTCTTGCAGCAGCTGAGAAGAGGGAAGCAGAACGTCTTGCTGTTCTCCAAAAAGAACAGGAACGTCTTTCAGCTTCAAGGGCAGAGCGGGAAAGTCGTGCCAGGGATAATTCGCCGGGAAGGATTGTCAGAGAAGATCTTCCTCAGGGAAGGAAACAAGCCGGCGATACGCAAAGTCTGGATATCAACTTGGACAATAGTGGTCGCATGGACATAGACACGCCTGGACAACAAGCTGGAGATGCGCAGAACCGCTCTGTGATATTGAAACTTCGAATCAGGACACCAGAAACTTACAGCACTAGCCCGGCCGAAGTGGACAAGGAGAATTCGGGAAGAAGCAGGAGTTCTGGTGGAAGCGGCGATGAAAACGAGTCCAGGTTGCATAAGAAGCGAAGAAGGGAAGATACTAGCGCGAAGTTTTCTGAGCCCAATACGCCGGATGACAACATTGAGATTGGGCCTCCCCGGGAAAGAAGAGTAGAGTCAATGCAAGAAACGAACGACTGGAGAAGAAGCACCACTCTTCACTGACGAGCAAGAAAACTCCCTCCAGACCGCACATTCGCAGAGGACATACCTGAGAAGCTGCCTTTATGCGTTCCTTCCAACTCGAGAATGAAGTATTATATCACAGAAGAAGACATTGATACAATCCGGACGGAGATAATGGAAGCAGCTGCAGGCTACTCTACTTTGGTATGTCCCCTCGGTTCTTGTGAAAGCCAACAATACTTCAGCTACCAGAGAAGAATGATCGACGAGCTTGGTTACGTGGTGTTGCAAGACATTTTCTCTTCTACTACAGTGGGAGCAGCTACGCACGAGTTATTCACACAGATGGCCAGCACATTCCAAGGTACTACAAGTGGCTCAAGTGCAAGTCAGAAGAACCCGTGGAAACCACTTCGACCGAAAGACAGCACTGGTGTATTCAAGACGGACCGGAAAGCATCTGCGATGACCTTGAGCAAGAAAGCGCGCGGCAGTACAGGAACAAGCTGATTCTGGAGCTAGGTAAGGCGATTTGTGCGGAGAACCTGAAGCTCGGGTTTGGAAGAGAAGAAGCGGTGGTCTTTCCAGAAACGGGTCTTCGTCTGATTTTGACCGCAGAAGGTAGTCAGGAGCAACTTATGCATACCGATGTTCCCGTCCGTGAGGGAACTGGAACTGGTCCTCTCAACTCGCCATCATATTTCATGATGGCTGCTGGTGCGGATGGGTTCATCATTCGTATCGCCAAGTTCAGCCATGTGTGCCTAAGTCATCCAGCGAAAGACAAGTACCGCGTGCCAGTGACGAACGTGCGCATCCCACCGTATTCCCTGCTTGTATGCCGAACGGACGTGTATCACGGAGGAATGGGATTCGCGGAGGGTCGTTCTTCGGTGAGGTACCAGCATCCTATCCGGTCCCATCTATCACTGCGAACTTCCAGGGAGAAGTTGCTACAGCCTCCTTCAATGTCAACTACTGGGAGCGTTTAGATATCTGATGAAATTAGTTCTTAATAGCATTCTATGGCAGGCATCAAGGCCGCCTTCAAGTAAACGATGAAAGTTAGGCTAGTACATGACGTTTGCGTATGTAGACGGGTCGGAGATATACAATACTCAATTTAATATGAGAAGGGGAGGAAACTATGGTGGGCACTACTAGAATAGAACAAGGTAATATCGCAGTCGTCTTTGGTTGCAACATTGAGGTGAGGAAGGCTTACAGATGATGCAGTTTCGCTGGGGTGCTGACAGCAAAGTCATCGTTACGATGACTTTGCTGTAATGATTTGATTTCTTACAGCAAAGTCACGTAACGATGACTTTGCTGTAAGAAATCAAATCATTACAGCGGCCACAATTTTTTACCGGGTAAAAAATTCTTGCTGATTTTTTTACCCGGTAAAATTTTCTCACCACTGTAATCAAACCTTTCCTTACAGCAAAGTCATCGTAACGATGACTTTGCTGTAAGCATCCCGGGTAAACGGCTTCGGCTGTAAGCGGTTGGGAGTTTCGTCCGTCTCCCACCCTGGGAAGGTGAGAAGGGAAGTGTGGAGCCGGGAACATCGTACAACGATGGTTTGGACGACTGTTGACGGCTCTGGGGAGCACTCTGCGTCGTGCAAGCCTGGTTTGCGCTGGCTGCACTACCTGGTATTGAACGGTTCTGTGCGCAAAGTTTACTCATGAAGGAGGTAGGGTGTTGTGTACCACACCAACCATAGTTACTAACATTTGCAGTGTACTCTAGTGATGTAATTATTATTCTAGTTTCTAGCTATACAATGATATTAAGTAAGTCAGATGTGCACAGAGCATGGTCTAAGCCTAGCACGGTAGAGAAAGATGGAAGAAAGATTGAAGGGTAGGCATGCAGAGGTATGAAGGCAGCAGTATGTGTAGACTATGGCAGTGGTAAAAAATATTTCATGCACCAAAGGGTGGGTAGAGTGACATTAGAGAGGTGGTGTGTAGGGGGAAGGTAGGTGGAGATGATGAAGGAGGACAACAGAAACGAGAGCGAGGTTGAGACCAACGGCTTACAGATGAAGCAGTTTACCAGGGATGCTTACAGCAAAGTCATCGTTACGATGACTTTGCTGTAAGGAAAGGTTTCATTACAGTGGCCATGATTTCTTTACCCGGTAAAAAAATTCCTGGCCGCTGTAATGAAAACGTTTTCTTACAGCAAAGTCATCGTAACGATGACTTTGCTGTCAGGAAACAAAACATTACAGTGGCCATGATTTCTTTACCGGTAAAAAAATTCCTGGCCTCTGTAATGAAACGTTTCCTTACAGCAAAGTCATCGTAACGATGGCTTTGCTGTAAGGATCCTTGGTAAACTGCCTGAGCTGTAATTGTCGTACAACGAAAAGTGATGTGGAAGGTTCGGATTGGTCAACCGCTGAATATCATTACCAGGGTGTATACTAATAGGAATATGTCAGATCTCTAAGTTTCGCCTATCTTACTCAGCTTACGCAGCAAAACAGCTTGTCGTTCAGATCTTCTTCTCTCTTTCTCAATCTTTCACTCTTCGTTTGTCTCATTTCTTCACCAAAGCAATGGCTCAACAATCCCCCAACGCTTTCGACCGCCAGGTGCGCTCTGCCAGCCGCCGTGACAACGATTCTCCCACTCCTTCTCCCTCTCCTTCTCCTCTCCTTCTCCTTCTCTGGCCCCCCCTGTCCCCATGGACGTTTGCGAAGCTGCTGCAGCGCTGACCCAGCTCAGCCCAGCACCTAAGCCCGTCCCCTCCCCCCCTTCCGCTTCCGATCCCGCGGTTGTCCCGACAATCGACGCTGGCGTTCCCGCAACTCCGCTTCCGGCTCAATCTGCCGAAGCGGCGCCAGCCGTCGAGGGATCTGGTGCTCCTCTGCCTAGCTCGCCTGCTCCGGACATGATCATCGCGTCCGGCAGCGACTTGGCAGAGGATGCGGAGAAGGTCGATGATCACAACGCTCGTGACATCGTACCGAACAAGCCTCTCCGCAGCACCAGGCTGGCCTACCCTGGCACAGTGCCCATCCCGGTGGATGTGGACTACGACATAAGTCCGGAGAGCTGCCGAAACATTCCAGTCTTCATTTCCCCTCTGGATGTTTCTCCTCCGGCAGTCGTGTCCAGGGTGGTCAGGCCGCATCGCGTTGATGAGTTGAAGAAAACGTTTCTCACTCAGGGATTTTCCGTGATTGCTTCACGCGTGTCCGTCTGCGAGGTGATTGATTCCAATGCCAAAGTCCGACTGCAATACGTCGATGGATCTCACCGAGTGACCGCGTTGAAGGCCATTCTCGAGTCGGCTGGACCTGCTGCGAAGGACAGTCCAGAGTGGGAGGAGTTTGTCAGTCTGACATTTACCGTCGATTTGGAACTATTCCAGTCGACTTTCTCCTCCCACCGACTCGGCTTGGCCGGGATGTCTTCTGCTCCGAAGAAGTACTCCCGCTTTCACGGCTGATGAACTTCCACACCCACAATGTCAGCGAGGTAACAGTTGCTGACAATGTGTGCTCTGTGATGGAGTTCATCAATATCCACCGCCTGGGAAAGAAGAAGATCGAGCCGACCGTTCAATACATTAAAGAACGGAAAGCGCTGAGCTGGATTCGTCCGAGACAGCTCATGCGCTACGTCTCGATCGCGCGAGGGTTCAAGACCATTGAAAGCCCTGCTTTCAAATACTGGTCGAGCATCCCGAACAGGCCGGAGTTCGTTCAATTTTCTTCGACGGAGGATTTGGCTGGGTGTACGGTGAACTTGTTGTTCAATGGGTCGTTCAGGAGTGCTCCGGATGTGCAGAAGTGTTTCATCCTGGAGATGACGGCGCGCTACACTTGTAGCCGTCGGTCGGCCGGGCTGAAACCGTACTCGGTTGGTACCATTGGGCAGGAATGGATTGCTGGTTTGTTGGAAATCTTCGGGTACGTGAAGGAGGTGGCCGAGTACTGGAACGTGTCGGATGTGTTGAGGATGCTGGATGGGTCAATTCCCAGCCGGGGTGACCCGAGCAAGAGCTTCGACATTCGCTCGCGCGTTGTCGAAGTTCTTGCTCAGATGGTCCCCAAGAAGGGGTGCTGGGCAGACTTCCGTCCCAAGGAAGGCCCCCCCGATGGTTACAGTTACGAAAATATTTTTCCCCGTAAGAAGTCTGTCTTCGGGAAGGACGCCAGGAAAATGCTCCTGCGCGTCACTGGGTACCGCGACATGCAAATGCGGAAACGCTTTCACGCGATGTACCCAGACATCCCACATGCTGCGCTCCCAGCCACATGTGGTGATGATGCCCCCATCCCTTCCTCTTCCAATTCCTTGCCCATCCCTTCATCCTCCATTCCTTTGCCCCCACCACCTCAACTGGAATCTTCCAGCAATTCCGAGGTTGCCCCTGTTCCTGTCTCTACCCCTGCCGTGTCGGCATCCTCCCCTGCGGTGACCCCGGTCAAGCCGACTGCGCGTGGTCCCCAGGATGGCAGCGAACGCTCTGGTCCAGTTTCCCACGCCGGGACTGGTACCCCCAACCGTCCTGTCCAAGCCGCGCAGGAGCAGGTCTCACCGGCTTCGCAGCCTGAGCCTGCGACTCCGGCTGCCGAGCAGCACCCTGCTGCTCCGGCCCCCGCTGTCGAAGCTTCCCGTTCTGCATCTGCTAGCAGTTCGGGAAGCTCCAGCGATGACAGTTTCGTCCCTTCACCATCCGGTGGGGTTGGACAGAAGACGGTTGCGAGGATTTCGACGGAGGGCCCTACTCCCGAGAATGTGGTCGAGGGCAGCAGTGCGAAGGGCGGTGCAGATCCTGACGAAGATGTCATTGAAGTCAGTGATTCTGCACCGCCCGGAGTGGAAACTTCTGGGAGGAAAGTGATGCCCAGAAGGAGTACCCGCCTGCAAGCGAGTCGTTCCGGTCGTGGTGGAACGGCGGGTGGTGCTGTGGAGGTCGTCGAGCTGGAGAGCGCCCCCGAGGATGCGGGTGAAAACTCCATCCTCGGGAAGCGTAACTTGGAAGCGCCTTCTGCGACGCCCGAGCCTTCTACCAAAAAGAGAAGGCTCGGTGAGACTTCATCAAAGTCGTCGTCAAAGAAATCCAAGTCGGCTTCCCGAGGTCGCTCTCGGGAGCCGGTTCTCCAGTTCGACGACGCCCAGGAGAATCCCATTCCCGACAGTATCGTCGATGAGAATGTGGCCGCCGTTCTCCCCAGCGCAATTGCGTCTGGCAGCCGGATGAAGTACTATATGGAAAGTACGACGGTGGAGACGGTTCGGGCGGAAATGAGGGCGGCAGCATTCCAGGTAGCTGCATCGCCGGGTGCTGAGGATACGGTGGTGGAACAGTACTTTGCGGTGAAGCGGGCGTTGCTGGAAAACTTGGGGGTTATTGTTTTGGAACGCTTGTTGGAATCGTCCACGGCTGGAGTGCGACGCATGAGCTGTTCGGTCACTTCGCTAGGCAGTTCCCGCTGGTTGAGGAGGTTGAAAAACCCTCCCAGCAGTCTGATTCTAACGATGACGACAGGGAGCCACAGGACGAGCCGCCAGCTTTCGCAAAGCCCGGCTTCGATCCTTCGCCGTGGCAGTTCATCCACAACGTGGGTGATGCGAAGGACCGCATCGATGGTGGTCGTGGGCGCCTCTCTCTGCCGCGGCGTGAGTTGTGCGACAAGTTGGAGGAGGAAAATTTGGATATGTATAAGAACAAGTTGGTGGCAGAGCTTGCTCTTGGTGTTTGTGCGGAGTTTCTCAAGCTGGGAATGGAGGGTGAGGATCCTGTCTTCTTCCCGAAGACAGGATTGCGGCTGCTTCTTACAGCAGATGGGGCTGCGGACCAGGATGGGCACACGGACTTCAAGGTAGCGACGAATAGTGTTGGAAGTCCTACCAGTCTCCATCATATTTCATGATGTCGAGCGGAGCCGATGGGTTCTCTATAGTAGTTGCCCCTTATAGTCATGTATGCCTGGCCAATCCGGACGCCGATATGTGGAAGGTTCCCCCTCTCATCTTTTGGGTGCCACCCTATTCCGTATTGGTTGGTCGCGGTGACCTTTACCATTACGGGGTCGGCTTCAGCCGAGGAGATCTTCCTGCAGGCGAGAAGTTAGTCTATGGCCTGCCCACGCGCGGCCACATCTACTTGAAGACGGAGAAGGACGTCCTCACGGACCACATCCACACCGTCGAATATTACAAGTACGATAGGAGCAATAGATAGCATATCAGAAGTATTAAAACCTATACTACTGTTCCCTGCTATAAAGTTCTGTCTTTCTCATCTCAACATTGTTACCTTAGCCCATTTTTCAGTTCTCATCTATACATCTGTCCTTCATCTCATAGTTTAGTGCTACTCAGCAGATTGCTTGCTACTTTTTAATATTAGTCTACAACGTTATATGATTTTACTAGCTAGGCCGTAGGGGGAGACTAGTTTCAACCCTTGACAACGCGCAGATTTCGACTACGAGAGCCGTCACTGTGATAAATTATTTGTAGAATTTTCGTCTATCTTCCCACCTACACTAGGCTACCTATATATATACAGGGTATAACCTGAACAGAGACCACGTGAGGTAAAATACTCCTGAGAGCTGCTCACAGCCGTACAGACCTTTGCTGAGCAATTTACCCGACTTCAAACTTCGCTTCTTACCTTTACCAGGATGAGAGAAGGACGAAACTCCCTGCTGCTTACAGCCGAAGCCGTTTACCAGGGTTCCTTACAGCAAAGTCATCGTAACGATGACTTTGCTGTAAGGAACCGTTTCCTTGCAGTGGCCGAAGAATTTTTACCGGGTAAAAAATCAGCAAGAAATTTTACCGGGTAAAAAATTGTGGCCGCTGTAATGATTTGCTTTCTTACAGCAAAGTCATCGTTACGATGACTTTGCTGTAAGAAAACGTTTCATTACAGCGGCCACAATTTTTTTACCCGGTAAAGAAATCATGGCTGCTGTAATGATTTGTTTTCTTACAGCAAAGTCATCGTAACGATGACTTTGCTGTCAGCATCCCCGGTAAACGGCCCGCACTGTAATGGGGTGACTGCTTCTCCTACATCGCTCTGTTACTGGTGTTCTACATGCTGCGTTGCTACACAATTTCGCACTCACATCTTTCTAGTTTCTCTCCCTTTCGTATCCATAGGTATAGCAGTAGAAAAGTGGATAGTTTGCACTCCAGGCCGCAGATGCCTTCCTGCAGTCATGTCACGATTGTTGTAGTGTAGTCTATAATATCTAGCGCTCTTGGAAGATGATGCACAGTCTATTGTCTCTGTCAATGCGTGTTTACTCAAATCTATCAAAGTAGCTCAGTTAGCTGGCCAATATTTTCTACCATAGTCAGCAAATATCTCCTCATCAGCTTCAACGTCTCTGGTCAGAACGACCTTGACAGCATGGGGATTCTTGATATTCGAAGCAAAGTCCGGTTTGTCTATGGCATCGCCTTGTCGAAACTCGGCTGACTGTGTTCGACTCACCTCGGTCGCTTTCTCCGTTCCGTCAATGACCCGACAATCATTGAGGTAGCTGGTACAATTATAGACCGCTGGAACGAGCCAGACCTTCCGAACAGGTGCACCCCTCCCTATGTACGTGGTTTCCAATTCCATGTTGTAGTCCTGGAACCTCTCTCCTGTGCACCCAAATCCTTCCGGGCCGTACATCACTGATCTCTGCGGTTCCGAGTCTCGAATCTTCGCATAGAAAATCGTCCCGTTGTACCAGCCAATGACCGTCCCCTTCTTCAGTTTCTTCGCCGCGAATACGCCAAACCCACCACCTCTTACCTCCGATTGCGAAACATAGACACCGTAGAATGCGGCATCAGCAGCCAGAATCGCGTCCGGGTCTATGCTCCAAAACGAGTGCATGTCCTCGGCCGGCCACTGGTCCATAGGCACCCCGCTCAATCTGTGAAGCATAGACCCGTCCTTCTTCATTGACGCAACGAACACAAGCAGATGGTTCGGCAATGCTGTCACAGCAGGTAAACCTTCTGGTGCATCTGAGATGTGCTTCTGACGAAGCCTTGGAGCTTTTCCTGTGACCGGTACCGACTCGTCCCCAAGAATACTCTCCACCTCACGCTGCAAGATCCCCCCATATCGCCCGGCTTTCACCTCACTGACGAAAGCATGCAGTATCCACTCCTGCGATGCATCGTGGCACCTTTTTTCCTTCTCACACCCAATGAACCGACGATACGTACCATCCCTCAACGTCATACACGCTATGGCTGTGCTGTATGTTCCCGAGAAGAAATCCATCACGATATCGTTCTGCTTCGAAAATCGTTCCAGAAGCTCACGAAGAGTGGTCAACGCCTTCTGCTCATGGCGCAGTCGGTTGTTCTGCCCATCGTATTGAGCTTCACCAGCCGACAACCTCGGAACGTTGTCAATCGCGTTGGTGAACCCAGGGTGCCTCGATATGTCCGGATTGTGCAACCTGTAATCCACCATATCGTATGCAGCCATACCCTTCCCCCGCTTATACGCATGGATAACGAAATCGTGCATATTATGCAGTGTGCACGTTTTCGTCGATGGATTGGACGTAAAGCTGTGTGGTCGGCGAGATAGCACGACTGGAACACTGTCCACAATCATCTTGCCAGGCTCGGCATTTCTGATTGCATCCATCCATGCCACGAGTTGGCGCACGCTGGAATAGATTAGAGCATGACCGCCAGGCCGAAGAACTCGAACTATTTCACACGCAACACTCGCCAACTCTTCCGGCTCCAGAATATCGTACTCCGAGTTTTCTCTGCCGCCTTCCCGCCTCGTGTTGAATGGAGGATCAGTGAGCACAAGCTGAACACTGTCCTCCAACACGCCATCTTCCAGGAAACTAATTTTGTCCTCCACCTCTTTGGCTACATCAGTGGCGTCACAATTCACAGTGTGAATGTAACGCCCCATCACAGCTTCCAGCTTGGTGACATATTCCGGCTTGGATTCCTTTCCGACGTCAACGAGCGGTGCTTCTGTAGGCGATACAGTGTCAACCTCCATAGCGTCATCCTCGGCCGCACCTTCTCTTGTTGCTGTTTCGCTAGCAACCGCCGCATTATCGTCCTCTCCACCACCGCGCTCCAGCCTAGCCTTCTTCCTCTGTGGCTCCAGACTATCCTCTTCTATATCCTCGCTGCCATTGTTTGGCACTGCTGCGGATATTTCCATCTGCGCAGGTGCACCTTCAAGGATGCCAGGCTCGGGCGTATCCTCAAGACTGTGCAACTCATCCATGGTCAGAGGAAGCTTTCGTTGCTCTCGGGTTCGCAATAACCAAGCCTTCAGCCTCCTCTGACCATCCAGGGCATGAGACGTGTTCAACTTGGCTCGCATGAACGAGTTCAATCCGAACTTGTCAGGAGTGTCGAAAAGCAAGGCTCGAAGTCTCTGCATCAGCTGACCACGCTCGGCGAACACATTCACCTCAGTGACACATTGGCGTATCGACAGCAGGAAGGCGCTTGTCAATGATCGCAGCCTTGCATCCACAGCCACTGGAAGGTCGGCACAGAACCCGTTTTCACTGTCTACAGTTTTCGGGACAATGGTCAGGTTTTTCCGATGCTCCTCGACCGCGCAGCCATCAGACCGATTCGGGAGTGACCTGAAGCAAAGGCTCGCAGGATCGAATACCATGAACGGCCAGCACATCGATTCAACATCCTCATACCCCAACACTCTTGCCCCGGTATCCCACGCAGCTAACACACGGTCGACAACAAATCCAAGCTGGTTGGCTTGCGCACTGGATGTTGCAATTCCAACCATTCCACCACCACCAATGGCCCCGGATGTGGCTCTGGCCCGCCTAGATGGCGCACTGCCCATCTCCTTACTGCGAATAGCCAAGATACACTGGCACATCATAACCATCAGCCTCCTGAACCGCTTCTGGCTAGCCTGCAAAGAATCTTGCATGTCGGATGTAGCGCCGTCTAGAAAGTACCTGCTCGAAAGCAGTTCGCGGTTCAGTGGAGAGGACAATTCTCCGCGGGGTGTCTTGCCAAACATTTCGACGGCACGAGAACTAGTCACCCCCACCTGTTTCGGAAACTCAACCATCCTCGGAGAATCACCCATCTCTGCATTGAGTCCCCATGCATGACAAAACATTTGCCACAGACGCAAATCAATCGAACTCGAATCTTCTGCTCGGTGATACGGCCGAAGCACAGCCAGGATAGACATGCATGAGCTGTACTGCGGTTTACCACTCAGGCTTGAAGCAATTTGGCCGCTTGGATCGCAGGATTTGATCCAGCCCAACACATCGGCCATCCTCACAGACGAAATATGAGCGTACTTGTCCTTTCCTTTTTGGACCCAGTACTCGTCTCTGAGATCAACGGCGATCATCAGATACTCAACAAACATCATGCGCCTTTGCAGGCCTGCAATGTCGTTGGATGTCGTCGCTCTCACACGGTCCAGCACAACAGCAGTACTGCTGTTGGTGTCCGCCACGATAGACTCTTCTCGCATAGGAATCGTAACGCCAGGAGGAAAGACGCCCTTCTCCATTCCACGTACAATTGCCATGCAGCGGTGCGCTCCATCCAATATCTCCAGAACGCCTTCTCGAAACCTGCCAGTCACGGGATGAGCTGTGTCATAACCGCTGTTGCGAATGCTCTCCATGAGCGCTTCCACATGACTTGCATCAACATCGCGAATCGATACGAATTTGCTGACTTGATTGGGGTCGATGAACACCCATCCGTCGTGCTTTTCACCGTGATTGTGGAACGTTCCTTCCATGGCGAACAAAGGTAGAGTTTTTAAGAAAGGGATAGTTGGTTGCTGCTTGACCAGGGTGGCGCAAAGCAGAAGTTGGTTGTTTAAAACAAAGTGTCAGCGAGTGGTAGCACTTCGGTGGCTGTTTCCTTTCCACCCCTGTCCGAACCTTTACAAGATAACTACATCGACTGTTAGCTCAATAATCAATGTAATACTAAAGTAATACTCAAAATATTTTTCCATGCAATTTATTGGGCCCCGTAACATCTCTAAGCGTATCTTTGTAGTCCAATCGTATGCATCCGACATTCACTTCTAGAACGATTATTCACATCAAATTTTATGCTGCAATCAGTTCATGGCAGACATCATCCACACTGACGTGTCAATTTTGTCAATTGTCCATTCTATTTCTACACCACCTAAACATCTCTTCTGTACCTTTCCAATCCTCCTAGTATATACTACTCTTTAGCAGAAGGTAACGGTTAGGCTTTCACTAATACAACAATTCTATCCCATAGCTATCCCAACATGCTTCCTCTCGCTCCAAACGACGTTATAGAAGTTCAATGGGAACTTCGGCCGTTTGGGAGGAAACGAAAAATTGTGTGGTGGTCTGCAATCGTCAAGGAAATTACTCAGGTCAAGACTGAAACAGACCCATTCCTCCATGCATTGCTCGAATACAAAGCTGAATATGGTTTCGACTCTACCCTTTCTCAAGTCAAGATTTCAGATCGTAACGAGCTCGTCGACAAGGATTCCGGAAGGGTTCTCCCGTGGCGAAGTGGTGAGCTTCGCAGTATGGACTCACCTGCATCCCAGCAGAGAGAGACCCGGACTACGGCATTGACCACACTCGCCACCGCCACCGCGGCATCCTTCAAGATTGCACTGCGGATCAAATGAAGAAGACCATAGCAGAAATGCTGGCAAGATTGGAAAAGCTGGAGTCAGCTGCCAAACATCCTCTTCCCCCTCCATTCGATTCCAACAGCTCCATGACCTCCTCTGCTCTGACTGTATGTAGCATTCTGTTTCAGAAGCTTGGTGTGTACACGGACAAGCCCCTCTCCCTCCGGATGACAAAATCCGAGCACTCCAGGGGAATGCGACAAACATCGCAAGAAGAAATCAGAGTACAGGCTGACTGCTCCCTTGCTCAATTCCGCACTATTGCCATTCAATGCAAGGCGAAACAGAATCGTGACGTTCTCTTCCAGCCGTCCTTTGAGGACATCACCTTTCCCTCTGGAAATGAGTCGGATCTTTCCATCATTTTCCCCACCTTTCAGGCACTATGTGACTCCATAGGTACCTCGCAACACGGGTTCCAGAAAATATTGGTGAAGAGCAGGGCGGAACGCGATGGAGGCAGCTCATCGATTGTCCGAATTTTAGGAAATCTAGTCGACGTTGACTGCTCTCATGATGCTCCTTCTTCCGCATTTCTCGTCGGCTCATCTGCTTACGTCCTGTCCAGACCAGACCAACGTATGACAGTTCTTTGCAGAGACTCCTACGAGTTTGACCATGTCAACAATACATTTTTACATCCCCTATGTCTTAGCCAACTATCACAGTCTAGCATCGTGGACTCTTTCCACCTACGTGATAAGGCTACTGTTACTTATGGAGCAACGTTTTCGTTACTGTGGAGACGTATTCAGCGCAGAGCTTGTTACAGCACTTTCCAGCCTCTATCAACCGCAGAGACGTTTGGTACACTACATCTACGCTTACCTTGCTGTATTTTCAGTGGTACTACTATATGCCAGGAGCTTGAAGACATTGGCTATGAGGCTATCTCTCGTCTTGGCTTCAATGCGGATTCAGACACTACCCACCCACCCTCTCCTCCACCTGCCACCTGTAGTCCGGAGCAAAAATGATAAAGCACACCTATCCGTAGTTATCCTGTTCCTGGGTATTCCATTCTAGAGCTCCTGTGGCCATCAATTTCTAGTAAAGACGGATACCCTCGCCCCTTCCTACTTCGACTATTCCACTACCTGTCTCTGCGCTTTTCCTTCGACTTGACACTATCGTCTGACTGGTTTCCTGATGTCTCGCATCTATCTACTTCCATCTATTACAAAATTCACCTCAACAGAAATTTTATTTCTTCATTCTTCGTCTACTACACCGAAACTGGTTTCATCCGATACTACTCCCCTTCATTCTCGATTTCATCATCGACGAATACCTTCACATATTCTGCATCTCCTCCGTCCTCTTCCATAGACCTGAAGCTCTCCTCCAGCACTGATTCCCCCCCATCGTCTACGTTCAGTTCTTCATATCTATCACGCGATATAGTCAAAACCTCCTCATTCATAAAACGACTACTCACCCGCTCCCCGGGAAGAAGCAGTTTCACTGCTTCATTGATTTCCCGGATTTGCGCTCCTTCCACCTCTGTTCCACTTTGAAATTTCAAAATCGTTCGGAACCCGTATGCAAGTATGTAGATGAATTGCAAGGAGTATTCTGAACGTCGCAGGAACATGTTCTTATCAGAACATTGCGTGTAGGCGACTGCAAAGTTCAGTGCAACCTCTACTAAATTGATCCTCCTAGTCAAAAACCTCTTGTCCGGTTCTCCAATTATTTGAACTTCGTACTCGACTTTGAATAGCATTTCTTTTCGCGACGCAATGAAGTCGCGAAGAATCTTCATATTCTTGTCATCCATTGCTGCACGCTCCGCTGCATTCATTTTCCTCTGCGCCGAGTACAGACTTGGAACTGACTCAATGTCCAGCCCACCGTCGTGCAAATGATGCTCCATTCGGACTGAACCTTGAAACCCACTGTATAGAACGAATCCAAGATCTCGGATGAACCGGTTTCGCACATGATCTCTGGACTTGTTCATAAACCCGGTCACTGCTGTGAGTGCCGATTTCGTCACAGTGATGCCTACCTCCTTTCTGTGCAACGGCCCATTGTCTCCAACCTTTCTTCGCTTCTGCTTTCGAGCGGCCCCATCACTTCCCTCGGACGTCCCATGCATTCCATCCATGCGAGCAGAGTCCGTTCCGCGAATTGTCTCCTCAATGGTCCCGGTAGTCACATACCCCCGCGCCCTCCACCGTTCGATACCTTCCGACGTTCCATTGGAGCTGGAACGGTCTCCTCCCTCTCTGAAAGAATTGTTTTGACACGTATTCTTGATTAAAGAGGTCACAACTTGGCAGCGCAATTCAATGTGGTTCCGGCCGGCAAGCGTCCTATTGAACACATCCTTTCGCTCATTGCTCTGCCTGGCGAACATCAGCGTATTGATTAGCTGGCATCCGTTGAAATGCCTATCCCTCTTATCCACCATTGCCTTCGTGTACGTTGGAACAACAGCACACAGCACAGCACACACCATTTCGAACGTGAACGATTTCTCCGCATCCTGCGCAATGCGGAGACGTTCCCTGTCCTTCTCGGAGGCGATCTTCTTCGGATGTCCTTGTCCCTGGCTCAGAAGCCCATCGACGATGCTCTTGACCTCCTGCATATCGGTGTTTAGCATGGAGACAGTCTTGGCGACATTTCCGAGAGTCTCGCGTAATTGAATGGTGCTCTTCTCGACGGCATCCATTTTATCACTCAGGGCTTTCAACTCTGCAGTGATGTTCGAAAAGCCCTCACGCGTTATTTCGGAAAATGCGGCGATGCTTACGGAGGTTTCGGGATTCATCTTGACCTTGCAATTGGAGTTTGCTAAAAGGAGAATTGCTTTGAAGGAAGGATGTCACGCTTAGTACAGCAGTGTTGTAGCAAATATCATTTCAGTGGATGCATCCATCCTGGTCTACTCTACATAATAATAATGCTTCTCAGTGCTCCGTAACGGTTATTTTTCATAATTTAGTGGTGGATGGTGCGTATTCTTTCCTTTGCCACCACCCACGTCCTGTGCATACCACACCTCGCTACCAGACTGACGTCTCCTACTAGACACTTTCAATGCAAAGATAGATAGGTATAATTTGAAATGCTAAACTCAACATATTATAGCTACTCTGTACATTCTCTCCTTACGGTGAGACAAACCAGATATGTTCTGTTCTCCCAATCTTCCTTTCTACAACTTCCTATTCAGCATCTAGCTTCCCCGCACCCAACTATCTGTAAAGCACCATCACAATTAATATAGTCGTATACCACACACCATTCCAATATTTACCTTCACACCAACACTATGCTCCATATTTCCTCTAAGTCCACTCCACCAGACAGTGTTGTCAAACAATGCACGGTACTACCCGCAGACAATACAATTTGCTATCTACACTACTGTCTACAGATTTCCCCAGACAGTGCAGTAATACAGTACAATGTATTGTCTCAGACAGTAAAATGTACTGTCTGCACATACTGTCTGGCGGCAACACTTCCGGACAGTAAAATTTACTGTTCTGGACAGTAAATTTTACTGTTTTTGGTACTGTCCAGATTTCGTGCCAGTTTACTGCTGCAGCAGTATTCTGAAATTTCCAGACAGTAAATTTTACTGTCTCCGCGCACTGTCTTGGCCAGACAGTAATTTTTACTGTCTCAGACAGTAAATTTACTGTCTGTTTTCATTCTCAACACCGTAGTGTACAGGCTTCGGGGAATCTCCAGATTGAATAAATTCAAACCAGTATCATACAAAGATACCCTCCAGCAATACGAATACACATGCGCAGCGATGAAAGAAGCGCGTAAGTTCGAGGTTCTTCATGAAGGACAGGTATGGCCAAAGGGCATGGAATCAATCAAGCAGAATCTACTTCGCTCATCAAAGTTCGATACTGATGTTATGGAGAACATGGGAAACGATTATAATATTCTGGGTGCTCTTTTGAAGCAGTACCGGAAAGTTAAAGTTTGCCCTCAAATTGCTCCCATGAAGGAAAAGAAGTATCGGGAAAGCCATCGAAAAGAACCAGATCCCGATTCTTTCTGTCAGGAAATTGGCAAGACGGCAGCCGATAACGAAAATGCAGATACAAGGGACGCGAAAGAAGAGAAACAAAAGATGTCTCGAAGGAAGATAGTGTTCCTCAACTAGGCTCCGAAATATGTGATGAGGATATAGTCTCGGTACCGAAGATGAGCCAGATAACGCAAGAATCTGTACAAGATGAAGTTGACGCTTCCGAAAAGGTTATCACCGGACCGAAAACTTCTATTCCAGTGGACCGAATGATAACAGAGAACGATGTCTCTGCTTCACCTAGTATCAACTCAGACCGCCTCAACCTTCATTCTAAACGCGGTTCATCTGGTACGAATGAGCCAGAAAGAAAAGACTACGTTCTTGAAATGGGAATTAAATGCTATCAGATGAAATGGCAGGACTTCGACAAGGAAATATGGACAGATGAGTACCCTCTTCAGGATTTAGTTCTTACCGACCCTCCGTATGGAACTCCGAATTCTAAATCCCTTCGTAATACCGCATATAACAATTTCATAAGTGATAAGGAAATCAATGCATTATGCCAGTTTGCAAGGAGAGCCTTGAAGCCAGGTGGCTGGTTTTTCTGTTTTGTATCATTCCGAAACTTTCCAGCATTCCTGCATGAGCTGAGAAACGTCGGTTTCGACGGTCCGGAATACCCTTTCGTATTCATGAAAGACACGAACACTGTACAAGCACATCGCGGAGATATGTTCCCACAAAACGCGTGCGAGTTTGCAGTTGTTGCCAGGGCTCCCGGACATCGTAAGGACGGTTTCAAGCCAGACCTTCGAAGCCAATATCACCTCGTCCCAACAGAAACGAAACGGAAATTCGCTGCAATGTCCAGAATTCCCGTTTCGAAAGACAAACTTCTCACTCCAGGAACAAATCTCCTGTTCTAACAGAAGAGAAACATATTGGAATGTTATCCGAGATAATCAACACGTTTTGTCCTGAGAGGGGTTCAGTTATTGATGTTTACGGAGGAACACTTACTACTGCGATCGCAGCGATGAAGACAGCCCGTTCATGTGTGGTTGTGGAAGCTAGTACCAAGATTTTCCGTCTCGCTCATGAAAGACTTCGTTCTATTGCCGATGCTTTGTATCATAATGATCTGAGATCACGTATCGGATCGAAGAAGAGGAGAACAGGGAATCATGCAGAGGATGGCGTTCTGCTAAGCCAACCGAAAATCTGTTCGCTACAGAAAAAGGGAAAAGATGATAATACAAATGCCGGTAAATCCACTATCGAAGGAATAGAGAGAGTACTGAAAGGAGGAGATTCTGTTGAACTATACATTTTGAATCAGGTCGTCGGAAAAGCGTCTCTCCTTTGTGCAGGAACTAGTGATGAGAGGTTCCAAACTACAATACACAATGTACCTCTAGCGAACTTTCAAGGTGAGGATCAGAAACTTGTATCTTGTTATATGTTCGAACCGAACGAATGTTGTTTGGATTGTCCTTACCCGTACAAATACGGTGGTATTGAACCTCCTCCTGGAACTTTGAAAGGGCTGAACGGGATATTCGCATGGGACTTGAACAAGATGAGGCCGTTGTCTTAGTCTTATTACGTATAGTTTCGCTCGGCCTTCAGAGAGGAAAGATTGTTGTCATTTTTCCCCGTAATCATGGGAGCATGAAGAGCACAAATCAACCAATCAGCCGTACTCCATTCACAACAGAGATTGATTTGACATAGGTATTTGGCGCTGTATCCTGGGCCAACTATCGCCGTCGAGGAGGCCACTCTGCATCCATATTAGATGAACGTCTCACCGGTGTCATTCCTACTCACCATGCATCTTGATCAACCGATATACTCGTCTTGCAGCCATCTCTTTTCCACGCTACCTGCAAATCTAACTACCGTTCAGAGATCATTCGTTCTGCTCCCACAGCAGATGGCTCCGCGTTTTCATCTCGCCGAAGCTAGGAATGACGCACTGGAGAAAGCCGAATCATACATGAAATCTCTTTCTAGGGACTCCGAATCAGAACACGCTCCTTCTGTTGAAACCATATCTGTGCCGCGTAGCCACGATGAAGTGATGCATGGAATAGTGGGTACTTCTTCCGACTCTTTCCGATCCACGGCTTCGATGTATAAACCATTTTCACGACTACAACACAGGAAGAATTATGAAAGTGTGACGAGGTCCAGTTCAGTTCGTCGAAAGAGCAGCATGCTAGAGAGGCGGGTGAAGTTCAGTTTGTCACTGCCCAAAACAGATATAAGAAGAATACCATGCTGCAATAAGGGATGCTTCAGAAAAACCGACCATGTTTTCCTTCGGAATGAAGCAGAACGAGTTTTGTTGTACAACAGGGACGATCGCCGCAGGTATCTGCACGCTCTACTGGAACCAAACAGTAACCGGTTCTACTTCTCTGGGAAGCCTGTGTGTTGCGAATTCCTAGAGTACAGCTTCAAGTTTTCACGACACCTGCAGACCTCGGTAAAGAAAGCTTGCCAGAATGGGAGTCTTCCATTTATGGCTTCTCCGAAACGAATTTCTGGCTCTCCACATAGAGATGCAGTGATCTGCTTCCTTGAACGCTTGTCTGCCTCGACTGCTGATATGATGCCAGACAGTGGAGAGAAGCATCTGCCTCTTTTCGAGAAGAAGGCTGTGTACGAGATGTTCTGCGACCAATTTACGTTATTATACTCGAACCGGAACCCACCAACTTTGAGCTACTTCTACAACACCTGGAACACGTTTTGCGCGAATATCAAGGTTCGGCGTGTCCAGAGGTTCACGAAATGTTCGGAATGTGAGTACATACGTGATAAACTGGAAGCCATCGGGACAGATATTCAACGCACTGCTCCGCTTCTGGAACGTCGCCAGCGTCATATCGAGATGGTGGCACGGGAACGCAGGGAGTATCAAAAGAAGTGTGAAGAAGCGTCACTATATCCCTCCAGGTTCACGTCTCTGATCGTAGACGGGGCTGATCAATCAGGATACGGTCTTCCCCATTTCACGGTATGTACAAAAGCGACTGTTGGTCATAGTTTGAAGGTGAGACTCATAGGTGTTCTCGAACATGGTGTCCGAAAGCATCTTTCGTTGTACACACTTACTGCTGAATTCGAAACTGGGGCAAATCATATCATCGAGGCAATTCACAGGACTCTTACCAAAAAGGCTATGGGTTCGAGTCTTCAGGGAACACTGTACTTGCAGGTAGACAATTGCACAAGAGAGAACAAGAACACGTTTCTGTTTTGCTATCTAGAATGTCTCGTTGCTTGGGGTGTGTTTGAAGAAGTACACGCTTCTTTCCTACCCATCGGCCACACCCATGCAGACATCGACCAGGCCTTTAGCTGTACCTCTCGCAGGCTACGTTCCCACAACGCCGTCACTATGGAAGATTTAGTTGAACAACTCAGAGTGTCCTATACTCCGGAACCCTCTGTCTCTCGTATGTTGCACGTGGCAAACTTCTCCGGTCTCTGCCGGAGTGAGAATTCGGTTGGAAAAGTGCATGCTTTCTCAAAATTCAGATACTTCAGGTTTCACCGATCCCAAGATACAGGAAAAAGTTATGACTTCTACAGAACTGCATGCGATGTTAAGATATTTTGTGAAGACAACTGGAAGCCTCTCCCAGTTCTCACTCCGGGGCTGAATGGTTTCCTGGTTAAGCCTCCTGAACTGAAACGAACACCGAGTAATATCATACGTTCTCCTCCAGATCGACATGAGTTCCTGCTCCGTTTTCGTTCGGAAGAGAGCAGGGTCAATAACAATTCTAAAATGGATCAGCTACATGAGCTTCTACGACAGGTTTATGAGGAAAGGGAAGATTCTTTTCATTGGAACCTCACCGAATGTTTCGAGATGAATGGCATGTATCGAAAAGGGAATCGGAACGTCGTCCCGATGGAGGAGGAACTCATGTCGACTGCAGATTGCATACCACTATCAGACTTGCCCTACTCGGTGAATCGCTTCGTGGCTGTAAATGGAGAAGACTGTACTACTGAGATGCCGTTCTGGCTAGGACAAATTATGAGTTGTAAGAAAACAACGAAGGGGTTATTTGTCAGCTGTGTGTTCGGTGGTACGAGGTCTACGATGGAAGAGACGCATGGTCAGGTAAGTATAGGCCTGCCATGCTTCGCAAGGGGAGAACAACAGTGGCTTGGAAGGGACATATTTCGGTTGACACCGTCATTGCAGAGTTCCCGTCACTAACAAACAAGATGATAAGAGCTGGGGTAGAGAAAGAGATCAGGTCAGGCCTGGCGTCTATTCCGAAGTAAAAACGCCTCGTCTTCGACGACACGAGTAGTTCAATCAACTTTGTTATCCTATTCAATCAATATGAAAAAAATCTCTCATGTTCAATCAACTTCAGAAAGTTGCATTCTGGTTTGGAAAGTACGTTCTGTTCATAGCGAAATCAGTGTTTCGGCTGGACAATCAAGTATAGCGCCGACGGTATCCATATCTCGAGCCCGCAATATATATCAAAAGTGCTATCAGATATGCTGCAAACAAATGCAAACACCAGCATAAAACCATACGCTGATGGTCTCCCACTACACGCCCCAGACGACACAGATACCTCCATACCCAATCTGGCCGACATCTACCACACAATCATCGGAACACTCAGGTATATCGCCGACTCAACGCGTCCGGACATAGCATTCGTAGTCAGCAAACTCGCAGCCGCCAGTCAATGCCCGACGAAACGTCACTGGAGTCACGTCAAGCATCTAGTCCGATATCTCAAAGGCACCATCAACACAGGAATCTTATACTCACCTTCACCCACAAAATCAATATCCCTCACCACGTACACTGATGCAGACTACACTGGAGACAAATTGGACTCCAAATCGACCAGTGGCGCCGTACATCTAATCAACGGATCACCAATATCCTGGATATCCCCTAAACAGACAATGCAGGCCTTATCTACGTGCGAGTCGGAATACTTCGCAGCTGCGCTAGCCGTCCAATACACGCAATGGATACGAAGAATACTTGCTGAACTGCAAGCCCTACCAACTAAGCCTACGACGCTATTCATGGACAACCAAGCAGCTATATCTATCGCAAACAACACAGCACCGACTAAGAGGCGAAAGTTCATCGATCTCAGACATCACTACCTACGGGAACACATCCAAAAAGGCAATATCGTCCTCCAACACGTCCCGTCAAACAAAATGTTGGCCGACATTCTCACCAAACTGCTCAAAGGTCAAACTTTCGCCAACCTCATAAACCTGCTGCACCTATGCACCGCCCCAGCCAACGACAAGCGAGCACAGCCAAGCCTCCTCACGAAGCAGGGGGACTGCTACTACGCCGCACGAGCGACGAAGTGTTTCGATACTTCGATCGGAGTGCTAACTGCACCCGCTTGACTGCCACTACGCTCACTGTGCCAGTACGAAGAAGCAGACAGGCTGTCCACACCACGACGCCGCCGGGATCACGAGAGATACCAAGGCATACATAATAGAGAGATCAGGAGAGGAAAACAATAAACAGAGTCACGGCACTATCACACTACACACTTTTCCACTTTCAGATTTCCCGAAGCGAAAAACTTTCCTCTGCAAAATATTTTACGCCGTAGCGTCCGCAAGAATGTTCCCGCCAGGTCATCGCTCTGCTCACCATCTCCCGGTCCGCAGGGCTGGTCCACTTCCCCTACCCCCTTCCTGGTCCACTCATTGTACCTTCCGTCCTGTACCACTGACTATTCCATCCTGCGTCTACGGATCGACCACCAACTCGCCGCCCTCAACAAACACAGATCTTTATTTTTATCCCGTTCCAGTCCTGGGACTCGTTGCCAAACCTCATTTCTCCTCACACTCAAACATTCACCCACCATCAGGTATGCAATGATTGGAAGCCATGAATGACGCGAGCGATCATTAGCACTTTCTAACATCATCAATTCCACTGTGCTGACCGAAAAAACGCAACCATCACAGATACAAATCTGATATATGACGACAAAATCGGCTTCTTCGTTCGAAGATATATTCTGGATTACATTTGTTGAACATCAGATTCAATATGAAGCTCGATGAAACTGGATACCCTATCGTATCTGAAATAAATGCTTTCATGAAGAAGTTGGATTTGCTGCCAGTTGTGCTGAGCTCCGAAGAGCAAGATGCTGTACAAACTTATTTGTTGAATTTCAAAGCGGAGTATTGCGAACGCGATCCTGCAAAGCCGTGGTTCGTTCACACAAGTCATGGGAAAATGATAAAAGATCATCTGCTCCTAGCTGGCTTTTCGGAATACATACTAGAACCGAAAACGATCGTTTTTGGATGTAGTAGTACACAATTTTTCATTTCCGGTGCGTTGCAGTATAAAAATGGAAGAAAGAATATTGATGAAGACAGTTTATATGAAAGAATTAAGAACTGTGTGCTCAATGCATGGTGCAATATGAATGTTGCAGTATCAGTGATTATTCCCGTGAACATCCTACAGTCTCATTGGGGGGCCATTTTTTGTGACAAAGACCTGTCGAGAGATGGGTATGGAAATATATACTGGGGAGACTCACTACGATACTCTCCTCCTGTTCACCTTCTTGAATACGTTTAGGAGTTTATAAACTTACTACCGACAAGATTTGTATGGGAAAAAAGGATGATAATTACATATTGGACATTCTTTCCTTTGAAATGCAGCGAGATAATTTCAGCTGTGGGTTTTACGTGATTTCTGCATTATCCCATTTTTCCTGCTCTACTAGACGGATACAAAGGCGTAAATATACTACATAAAGCGAAAATATCACCGAGGAGATAAGAAATATGTGCACAGTTCGCTATCTGGAAACATTTCTAGACATACGAAAGTCCAAGGATCGTAATGGTAAGGCAGAAATGGTAAGCGACTTTGAAGTTTACAAAACTTTATGCTCTTCCCTCCCTGGATATCTTTTTCTGAAAATTGAGGTTCAAAAGGCGAGGGAAGATATCATTTCCAAGTATACTAGCCCAGAACAACTTCTTAAGAATGATATAATGAGGTCTTGTGACAGCGAATCATCTGAGAGCTCTGAGTATGAAGTTCTTGATTTAGTAGATGAAAGCGACGTTGGAAGTACATCGTGTACAGACGCTGATGGATTTACAGAAATTTAGAATGCAAAATAAAATCCAATGGTGACAATATTTATTGGAAGAGGAAACAGCATGATCGAGAATGAAGACCCATTCCAAACTTCGAGAAATGATAAGTGCGTTCATTTCGCCCATCGGGACGGTGACGTAAGCTCGGGGCATAATATTGGATCTAACACTGAAGGAAGCAAAATAGAAGAAGGACCAATGTCCCTTGATATTGACCCCGAAATCTTGAACAATTCCTCTTTTGAGCTGCAGCGCATGAACGAAAAAGGTGCATCGTCAAGTGCCGAAGACAGGAATACTGAGAACTTTCTGGTGACGCCTAGGTCTGCAAGACGCCTAAATTTTAACTCTCAAGGCAGGCTTCCGGCTACTGTCTCCAGGAAACAACCACCTTCAGAGTGTCAAACTAGGCATTACCAGACAGAACTTTGAGAGGGGCCACGGACCCGGAAAATTCTATGCCTTCGGGACACGGATATTTCAATACGCAGAATACAGTTCAAAATCGTAATGAAAAAAGACACGGCGCATTGCAGGAGCCGTATTCTTCAGTTGACCTGGGAGACGACATGGAAGATGTATTTGATTTCCCTTCGCCATTTTACTCACGACTGAGTCACAAAGAAAGTGGATCTGATCTATGTTCAACTTCTACATTTAATGACTCATTGAAAAGAGATGTTACAGCTCTCAAAAAGCCGTACGAAGATCCGGAAGATAGCGATGGTATGGTGATTGTAAAGGGGAATCTGCAAATTTATCTCAACAAATGCCAAAAGAGCGGCGTATACTATGGAGCACTTTCTGAGCTCCGTATCAAGGATACAAGTTCACCCTTCTCGTTCCGAATTCGTTTGCGCTGTATTGAACATCGCCGGAAAGCTTCTTGTCCGGTTCTACTGTACGCATGGAAAATGAAGGAAAGAGATGAGTGGTGGATAAGACGTCCCAGCCTGGATCACACACACAAGACAGGACCAGGCTCTAGGCCTTCCCAGCGTAGTGATGCTGTGCGATTGAGATTGCGAGAGATCGAGGAACTCCCGTCTACGGATCCACGTTGTCTGCCTACGCGAGGAAGAATTGCGCCGAATGATCCTGTTATCAGGCGACAATCACGTCACATACATTTCGAACGCAACAAGAATAGAACGGCACAAACGAACGCATCACCCCTATAAGAAAATGAATATGTACCCAGGATATACCTCTGATGAACCTATGATGTACGTGATATCTCTACTGTGCGCAAGAGATACTTCGCTGATGTCCGAAAGATGAGCGTAAAGACATCTCAGGTCCATCTTTGGTGTATCACTATGCGGCCATCAGCTGAAGAGCGATTGTTCCTTATCGGTACATCAGAGGAACACCATGTATGTCATATGTTCATCATACGGCCATCATTGGTACATCTTCGAGTCTTACTGTGCACACCAATTTCCCAAATCATTCCACTCAAGTGCTGGGAGAGCAACAAGTGTAGGCCAAGTTCCGAAGAGCCATGAAATGGATGTCGAATTCACCACTTCCAGCCCACCCAGAACAATTTCCGAAGATATTGCGATATGTTCTGGTGAGATGCCTGACAGACCAAGTACGGAACCACCCATATCAAATTTGCAAACCCCTGACAGCGAATGTACGCCAAAGAACAATCCTAGTGGAGATTATGAAAATGATATGAGTGAAATACAAAACACTGTTGCGGAAGCTATGTCATCGGCAACTCGAGCGTACTATGGAGTGGATAGCGTTGGATTGATTCCGACCCTCAAACATATATCTGAAAGCTACGGATATCAAATCCTCATTCGCCGTTCTACATATTATGACAGGGAAAGGAAGTATATCGACAATGTTACTCTGCATTGCAGGGATGCACCTCAATGTAAGTTTGAGTGCCGTCTTCGCGGTTATATCACCAATCCACCAGGAAGTAGCATGGACGAAGATGGGGATGATGATCCGATAAATCCTAAAGACCAAGAAACTAAGTCAAAAATGCGACATGTACTACATCTTATAAGTCGCTTTCATGGTCATGACCCTTCAATCGTGAAGTTCACGATTGGTTATTTCAGACGCAATTCATCCTCAAGCTCTCCAAATACCACTGTCCATGAGTGAAGTTTCCTACATTCGATGTCGAGACACCACTAGGTATGTTGAAGACACTTTTGGTATCACCGTTCATCGAGCAGGATTAAGGCGCTACTTAGCATACAGAAATAGCAGGAGTCATGCTGCAGACTAAGATTGTATGCTTCTCATTAGAAACTTTTCCGCTATGCAGAGCTCTGATCCGAGAACCTACTTTTCCATTCGTCTAACTGAAGACAATGACCTCCATTCCGTATGCTGGGTACTTCCAGAATGGCGTGAGGTCTACTACATGGACGGAATCATTCTTGGAATTTCGGTAGATTGCAAGTCTGTGGCGAACATCTACAGGATACCTTTGATTGGATTTGCTGGTAGGACAAATGAGGGAAATAATGTGATTTACATGGTGGGCGCGATAAGAGATCAAACGGAAGAAAGTATTAGGTGGGCTATGGAAGAATTCAAAAAAGTCGCTCAGTTGGACCCGAAAGTTGTTGCCCTCGATCAGGATGCAGCCGGAAATAATGCTGCACAGAAAGTGTGGCCGTCTTCCTATATTATGCTTGACGAATTGCACATGACCATGAACCAGATGAAGAACGTATCTTATTTTTTGAACAAGTACAATAACCCAGAACTCTACAGTCGTATAAAGTCTGGGAGTTCTGAATTGCCTCGAGCTCAAAACAATAGCTCATCATCCCTTCCAACACCATTCTCGAAATGTCTACTGACCTCTATACCCTTCTACGAAGTTCTACGGAACCCATTTTCAGGTCTCGAAGAGCTGCATTTGAGAAGTTTTTTTCCACGACATATCCGATGAAGACTATCCTAAATGGTAAACTGTTTTGTACAGAAAGCTGAAAAATCTCGTTATTCAATGTTACAAACAGAGTCAATGCGGACTTCGATTTCTATTTCAGGGTAGTGGCTACTCTGAATGTTTCAACTCTATCCACCGCTCTGCAATTCTTCAACGAAACGTACCTCTAGGTGAGACACCATCCGAACTGAAGCGCGTCACATTGGCCTGAGAAAAAGAAATCAGTCGCGGTAGAAACAAAGTATCGCGCATTTTGAAGGAAAAGATGAATGCATCTGGGGCAAGCTTGGACCTTTTCATGTCGACCTTCACGAATTATGTAGTACAGAAGTATTTCGATCTGAGCTTTAGAAGCTCTCATGACTGGCATATTGTGCGTACTGAACTGGTTCCACCTTCTCCTGACGAGGCCAGTGATGGGGAAACGATTCTGAAAGTTAAGAACATGAGGCTTGTAATGGAGAAGAAGAGAGAGAATGGTGATTTACATGCAGAGGTAACGATTTGGGCTCCGACTGAGACGAACAATTATGATCTGAACGGTTCTTGCACATTTTCATTTACTTCCTCCGCTGGACTACCCTGTAGACATATTTCACGTACCGTACTACTCTTCCCAGAACTTCGCGTAACGGATGCGAACGTCAAGAATACTTTCGAAGAGTCTGTCAGCTACACTTGTCTACCTTCTCCCACTGCTACTGGAAAAGGGATGGAACAAAATGGAGGAAGGAAATTATCCGAAGACTCTCTACAGTGGGAAGCTCAAATTCTAATGGCCACAATGGGTTGGACAGTGAATTTCAAACGGATGGCGAAGATAATCTGGAACGGCACCGAAATGACGTACTTGCTGCTAGCACCCGCTATGGGAATATGAAAGCCAAGTTTGACCAAATGTATCGGATTTTAGAGATGCAAGGTGCACAAGCCACTATTTCATTTGACAAGTTTCTCGATGTCGTTATGGCGAAAGTGTTTCGTGGGTACATACCAAGTACTGATACTTCTTTAGATTTCCCGACAAGCTCATTGACGCAATCGGTGTTTGTATCTGAAGTATGCAGCGCAGGAACCAAGATAACGATAAATGAGAGGATCGGAAATCCCGCCGTTAAAGGAAACAGAAACAGAGGTTCGAGGAAACGAAAACGTAGTTTTCTCGAGCGAAAAAAATCTCTTCCATTACGAACAAGGACTCGCCTTCTTCAAAGAAGTGCACCCCATGATTCTGCTGTTCAAAATGAGATTTCAAAAGCCATTAATACCATAGAATGAAATTCTTGAATAGTCCATAAAATCCTCTTCACATGATCTAGCGATTTCGGTTTCCATGATAAACACAGTTATAAGCTACAATTTGTGGAAAATATAGAATGATTTACAAAGACGAAAAACTTTATCTGAGCTAGGAGGATATTCTTCCTTACCGTCGGCCGTTTTACTGAGATCACCGTAGTCGATATTGAATGTTACTATTGAATGCATCTAGCATGTTGTCAGTGTGAAGCTCTCTAGTGTAAGTTGCAGCGCTTGCGGCATCCGATGACTTAGCGTCCTTACAATCTGAACCAACATTTTTGCCAGAAGTACTTACCAAATCTACCCTCGATGTTCGACTTTGCACAGATTTGGTTCAATTGTGCCTCTTGTTCTGCGTTCCCTGTCTTCGAAAACTCTGCAACCACGTTACTATTTTATTACTTCATATGTAGTTATGATACGAGTTGAGCTTATTTTTCTCCCTTTCCGAACTACTTTCCCTCTCTCTCAGACCGGTTAAATCCTCATCTCCACAGCAATTCCAAATTGTATCTAACTCTCAATTTGAATCTCCATCAGCCGTATATTTGATATTCCTCTTAGGAGATTCGAAGCACCATTCAATGGTAGTGATGCATCTTATTCAAAAGCTACATTTTGACAAGTAAATGCGTTGTAGTGGGAGCTGCAACTCCTAATGTTTCCAATTTGCTGAACATCACATATTCTACCCAAAGAAAGCTACATCCAGATGCATTCTGTCCCACAAATGAAAATGGATCTGTGGTGTGAATAATAGGTTTGCTAGTCGCCGCTGAAGAGCCAATTTTGCCCAATATGTTTGACGAGGATGACAACATACAAAACTTTGCGCTGCATGAAAAGTAAATGATGGGCGTTGGGGTGTTATAAATTGTTAGATATGTGACAAGGGCCCTCTGCGCGCTGGCGCGCGCTTCGCGCGCGCGACACACCAGAGTTTCTGCATTGGTTGAAGTAGAAGTTTGGATTTTTTTCAAAAAGATGAGAAACGACATGCTATTTTGAAACGTGGACACATATGAGTACACATCGGCTAGATACGCGAGAAAGAGAGTAGAAAAACATCATTGAATGAAAGCTGGACACTAATACGTACGTATCAGCTAGATACGCTTGTAGAAGAATAGATAAAGAGAGCGATTGCATAGAGTACTATCTAGTTCGAAGTATCCCCTTCAGCGAAAGCAACAGCCTCTGGCAAGAAAGGATTGGATACCTTAATAGGCATGCTGTGAATGCTTGGAGCTCCATTAGGTGTATCTTCCGGCTTATGAAGGAGGACGACGTGTTCAGACTTCCTCACTCTCGATAGAGAGACATACAACTGCCCGCTAGAGAAGAAGTTGGATCTGAGATCAACAAAAACGTTCTTCAGAGTCTGCCCTTGTGCTTTGTGAACCGTTGCAGCAAAAGCGAGACGTATCGGGAACTGCCTTCGGAGAACCTTGACGCCGTTGAAGTCGAAAGCAAAGTCGATGCGATGCAGTAGGAAAGCAGATGTTCCTTGATTGCTTCTCTGTGAGACGACGATAGTTGTCCTCCCGATTCTGGCTACAGTGAACAAAGCGCCATTGACGATGTGCGGATGAAGTACATTTCGGATGACAATGATGGGGGCACCCTCCTTCAACTCGAGTTTATGCGGAGGAACTCCTGAAAGGCAGTAATTGTAGGTCATCTCTGGTACTACAACATTTTTAACAGTATTCTGTTCATTGCAAGGCCTAGGTTTTATGATCGTCGCAGAGAAGAGCTTCTTTGACTGTCCAGGGAACAGATCTAGGGCTTTTTTGTTGTGCTCTTCTACCAGAGTATTCGTTGGGCATACGATCATTCTATCCAGATCAATATCAGCTTTATTTCGAGAGCTGAGCCATTTATAGAGGAACCTATACGAAGTGGTCATCGATCCAGTCGACTTGAGAGGGAGCTTTCTCTCTGTGTCATATGTACCCTTCGCTAGTTTCAATAGAAGTCTTCCGAACTCTTGGTCTTCCGCTTGTCGGACTTGTTGTTGTATACGGAGAACGGATATATATCTCCAGAGAGGAGACGACCAGGGCAGCTCATCAAGTAGAGCTACATTAATGTAGCTCTGTTTTCCATTCTAGTCCTCGATAATTCTTCGTGACGGAACCACAGGAAGAAGTTGCAGATAGTCACCTGCAAAAACTATAGTGATTCCGCCAAATCTCGGACGACGTGATGAAGAAGCTTCTCCGTCTGGGTTTGAAACGCGAAGATCCTTGAGAATGGTGTCTACATGTTCGAAAAGGATCTTCTGCATCATTGAAGATTCATCCACGATTAGTAGGGAAGTTTTCCGGATCAGCTCCCCACGTTGAGACCTAGGACCGTACTTGGAAAGGCGCGCGTGATTGTCAGAACTGTCTTCGTCATCGATTCCAACTCCCAGCAGACTGTGAAGAATCCTTCCCCGCTTATAGAGAGAAGTCGCTATTCCCGTTGTCACAGTAATTTCCACCAAATATCCCTCTGACCTTGCCTTGTCTCGGAGCAAAGAGAGTAGATATGTCTTTCCTGTCCCGGCCCTTCCTTGCAGGAAAAAAGCTTTCCCATCGGTCTGTAGCACGTTTTCATTCGCACGAGAACGAACTGTACCAAGAATTGAGTCAAACACTCTCTTTTGTTTTGAATTCAAGGATTTGTAGCGATTTTGATTGTCTGCCGGGAAGAAGGTGAGGACAAAGTTTCGACGTCCTGGCGGGCTCGTTCAAACTCTGAGGTTCGAGAATTGGAAGGCAGTTTGTACCGGAAATATGGAATCTCACGCAATAACTTTCCGCCATGTTGATCAGATATGGAGAAGAGCCTTGAAACCAACTCTCGCTCTTTCGCTTCAGGTGATGATCTACTTATGTCTGACATCAAGAAATTCTTGTGCTTATTGTACATTCGTTCAGGATCAGCACCTTGCTGGTACAGAGTGACCAGCTGAAACCGCATGCTAGATGGGGTGCAATGCATTCGAACAGCTTCATCAAAGCTTTTCTCAAACTCATTTCCGTCTGCGTAAAGCCCCATCGCCACAGCAGCATCTCGGAAAGACCTGTGGAGGTGACCTTCAACTGTTTTTGCATCGCTATAAGACGAAACAGCCTTGCACAGGATAAGCAAAAATAGAGAATAGAGAATATTCCATGGAAAATGCCGTATCGTACAGTAGAACTAGTCACCATATTTTAGCGGAACGCCCGTCCCCAACGTTTGGATAAGGCCCATCGAAAAAAATGTAAAAAATCATGGGCTGAGACCAGAACGGCGATTTTGTTTTACAGTAGGCAGGAACCAAGCAGAACTATGGTGTGGCCGTGAGGTGATGGCTGAACCATGTACGGAAGGACACGTAGGGATGGAAATGAACCACGTCCATATATGAGCAGGACGGCGGGTTGACTAGAACGGGCCAAGTCACGCAGGCACGGACTGTTGGAATGGAACCAGTACTGTATATGGGTATAGTTAGATATGGGGTGCACCGTGACTGCGATATGTGGTGGAAGGTGCAGAGCGATTCGTAGAAATAAACTATAAAATATAATGGGCACACCGTGACGGTCCGGTGTCTGAAACCAGGCGTAAGCAGCACTCCGTAAGCAGCATTCGCTGAATGGACGATTACCAAAGTATGATTATTGTATTCATTGGAATAATTCCAGAGTAGGTGACTTTTTGCTTATGGGACGTGACCAAGCTGACTTGTGGAACTGGCCAAACGATAATCTGGAAAGGGACCATTGACTGGGCATGTACGGCCCAAGGCAAAGCGCGGTTAGTTTCCAAACTACAGTACTGTGTAAAGCCCGGATATATTCTATTATAACACCTGCTCGTGACACTGGTATTATTCCACCGTGGAGCACTGTAATGGGTACGGTTCACTTCCACTGGATGTAGTGGTTGTACCGTCGGGTTGGCGTGGACCATGTTCACTGGGTAGAGTAGTTGTACCGTCGGGTTGGCGTGGACCATGTTCACTGGGTAGAGTAGTTGTACCGTCGGGTTGGCGTGGACCATGTTCACTGGGTAGAGTAGTTGTACCGTCGGGTGGGCGTGGACCATGTCCACTGGGTAGAGTGGTTGCACCGGTGGGCGGTCTGGGTAGAAACTGAAAGGTAGAATGGGCGGCACATCGCACTTTTGCGGAGAAACTGCTGGACGGATAGGTCTGACTGAAACGATATCTAGGTAGAATGGAAATAGGCATAGGGACAATGAATTAGACTAGGTTGCAGCCAGTAGCGGGTACGCAAGATTTACGATATGGTGTAGTGGATATGGAATAGGTAAATGGGCAGCTAACGCCAAAAGTTTAACGACATGAAGGTCATCTGTACACTGCACTACGGAACTATGAACTATGCCACCATGGCAGATACTAAACGGCAAAACAGTACCTCTACATAAAGTAACTACAAATACATATAGGCATGAAAAGAGAGATGAGGGGAAGCCAGAAATTTCTGTTGGCACCTGGAAGGAAAAGAATAGATGAATCAATGGTTAGTGCTAGGAATGTAACTTCATCAACGCTAGAAGCATGGTTAGAAGCGAGAGAACATACCGTTGATAGTGGAGCCAGAGCTTGAGTAAGCGGATTGTAGAGAACCCAGAAACTTCTGCTGGCACATAGATGGAAAGAAGTGGATGACACAGTGGTTAGTGCTGGAAACGGTATGCCAAAAGCTCGATTAGAAGTGAGAAAACGTAGTAATGACAGTAGCCCTGGAGAAAGACGAAACAGAAAGTAGGAAAGGCAGAAAAGTATGTTAGCAGAAGAACAACGAAGAACCGCAGAAAAAGACAATGGGAGGAATGGCTAAAAGACTAAATGAGCTGGAAAAATTTATCGTAGGATGGAGGCGGCGGGGCACAATCACATCCGTAGGGATGTGGTTGCACTCCGCCGCCCCACCCTGCGTAGGTGGTGTGCTCTGAGCGACAGGTGCTGGCGATGTTGCCCGGCGTGACGCAAGGCTTAAATACTGCTGCAGAGTGAGCCCAGAGGTCGTGTATTTCACTTGCGTAGTGAGAAAGCGCGCGCTTTTCGTACTGACAAATCAGAAACAGATCATCGATGATCTATGAACACGTCATGGACACGTCATGGACTCGAGATGGACTCGTCATGAACACGTAATGAAATAGAACACTAGGTAGTGTTCTATTTCATTACAGCTGGCGTGCAGCTGCACGCTTGTGAGCGGAAACGTGTATTGCAGGCTGAGAAGCCAATGATGAAAAATTAGAAAAATGACTAGTTACTGCAGTAAAAAGTGATCTAGGAAGATGCATTTGGTAGATCACTTTTTACTGCAGTAAAAAAACTTAATTTGCCTTTAATTTTATTGTGGTACGTTCCGCCCTGAGGATGCTGGTTCATGCTTGAGGCAGTTCAAGGAAAGGATAAGCTCTGGAAGAAGCATGAATGGTATAGACGAGGAATTAGAGATGGTTACATAGAATAGAACATAGTGTCTCACAGGTTTTGGGACAAGGGACTTAAGTATGGCCAATGTCAAGGTGGATGTATGTGACGGAAACGCTACAATATGAGGAAGTTTGTTTACGGGAAGTAATATGGTAGAAAAGCTTATGTACTAGACCCTAGAGTATCATGCAGTCCTTGGCGGATATCCATCTTCTCTTGAAAAAATAGAGAAGGAACCACCATCCATAAACGAAGGACCTCCATGCGTAATTCCTCCATTCGAAGTGCCTTGCTCCACAGAACAAAATGAAGGGCTACAATTGTGGAGGAGACCAACTTTACGAACCCCTGAAGTGAGAGGGAGAAACCAGGAGCCGGAATCGGTGTTCGGAGCAAACGTAGTGGGGGAGGACTTCTGCTTGATAACTGGAAGAACAGTAGCGTGTGGTGGAGACAGGTTTTCCTGGTGAGATTCGTCTATGCAAACGTTCCCAGGTGAAGCAATGTTTCCATCAATAGTCAGGTCAAATACAGTGGTAACAGCCCAAAAATAAGGCGAACAGGTCTTCTGTAGAATTCTAGAAGACGGGGAAGCTGAGTAGCAAGCTTGTACTACACAGCCAGAAGCTATTTCTTGTGGCTTTGAAAAGTCCCGAGACGCAGCAGAGGGCGAAGCTGCACAGGCAGGGTGGGCAGAACTGAGACGTGCTCCCTTGCAAGGTTTTCCACGAAGCATGACTGCATCCGAATTCTGCCCACAGGAAAAATCCTGCTGTGGTAATGAAGAGGGAACTCCTGTCCACGAGTAATATGAATATGGAGAAGAGAAGAATGGTAAAGAAGACCTATTCAAATGTTCGAGAAGGGGTTCTTGACAGAGGTCATGCAGCGTACTAGCCGGGAGGTTCTCCATGGATTTACAGTGCTCCCGTCCGAATAGAACACGAAGGAGAAACCGTTTAGAACGTTGTCTCTCCACAGATGCTGGAGTAGAATTGGAGAAACTTTTCAAAGCAAGATGGAGGCTTCCTTTCCAATAGTTTCCGAGTGCCGCTAACATAGCATCCAACTGTCTGTCAGCACCTCCGGAATGCTCTAGACCTCGTTTCATTTGTTGATGTGTTGCTTCGAATGATAGCTCAGCTACCTGGCGAGCGTGTCCGAGCAGAGGAACAGTGTGTTCAAATGCCTCAATGAGACGGTGCAAGTTTGGCTTATTGTCAAGAATCTTCCTTGCCCGGAATCCAGCAGTCTTGTTTTCCATCTCAATGTGGTCATTATCATTCGTTACTATACCTTCTGTCTGCATCTTCCGTTTCTTCGAGACCGCTGTGCTCCGCTGTCTGGTAGGAACAGTCTTGAGCAGGTCATCCACTAGAGTAGCATATTCTTTCGATAGCTGCTGCAGACGACGGAGACTGTTGTGCGCAGAATTCCCTGTAGCTCTCTGTACTGCCTCAGAACCGTCGATATTTTTTCGTGGTAGGAAGTATGTAGCTGCAGATATAGAGGACAGGAGACGAACAAGTTCTAGAGACAGATGGCGTTGCTCTTCAGAAGCCTGGAGTGACCTTGAACCGCTACCTTCGGATGACCTTGTAGTCTGCGATTGGAATTTCAGAGAAGACCTGAAGCAGTGTTCGGCGACGAGGAGAACTGCAAATCTGTCCGAGATTCCCATTGTATGAGTTTCACCTGCGTTGAAGTTATATATCCTGTTCTGATTTGCGAGACCCAATACACGGAGGGCATCCACCATGAACCTGTCGGCCAGCCTTCTCACACCATCATTAGGCAAGCTTGAAAAAGCATTGTCCAGAGCATCCTTTGCCAGTCCGTGGAGGAGATGGTCAATTCCAACAAACGTCGAACGGTATGGGTCCAGAATAGCAGGCACGACAGGGATTCGTAGACCATCGTTTCCGAGTGGTGTCCCGGTTGGAACCAGCCCTTTGGACCTAGCTTCATGAAGTAGTCTTTCAATGAGATGCAATGGAGTGTCTGTGATATTTTGCACTGTTCTCAAACCCAGATACTTCAAGATGTTTGCAGAACTTTCCGATGACTGAACAGCAGCTGTTCGCTCGGATGTGCGAAAGTGTGTATCAGAGCTCGAATGTAAACGGGTGTCGTAGCCAAACTGCGAGTTCTTCCCATATTTCCCCCCTCTTACAAAGAAACACAAATGGCATGGGCAGTCTGCGTTGTGCCCCATGACATCCAGCACATGAGAACAGGCAGGATAATCCGATACGAAACCAATAAAGTCCAGGAAAATTAGACATTCATTGCCGTCTGGATCGACATCACGAAACCCCGACGTACATCCTTGAATAATGTCTCTAGAGATATGTCGAAGGATATGGTTTGTACTAACACCAGGACCTGTGACACCGATAACGCGCACAGCAGAACTGTTCCGGCGACAGTCCAGCGGAAGACCCATTGGGAGCATATAGCATCCTCCAGCACTCCCTTTCTTACCAGAGGCTTCATTGAAGTCATCGCAGTATAAAAGAAATGGATAGACGTAGTATGTGGTACCGCAGCTGAGAACCCCACGGAGATGTGTAGGATGAAAGGGGCTGGGGCTCGTGCCTGGTTTCAATAACTTGACATTATTGATTGCACGAGTTCCGCCGACAACTTTGTAATGCCCTTCAGAGTTGACGAGAAAGAGCAGTTTTTGTGATGGGCCTGGCGGTCCGGGAGAGCTGACGACAAGCCCAATGAAGAACTGTATACCACAATTTTGAGTAGGGTTGCACTCAGGACTGGGTGATAAAACTGTCAGGTGATCACCCGGCCGAGCATATTCCCGGAACGACTCTTTCTGAAGGATGAAGGCGGACCCATATGAATGCGGGGAGACCGAAAGCCTGCTATGAAATGTGGCACCAGAGTTAATCCACGAAGAAGATGTGAGAGCTTTGAACGACTCATGGCTGGAAGATAGTGATTCCTGTTGGAAAAGGGAACTGAGAGTAGGATCTAGAGGAGAGGCGTGCCGCCCTGATGTGACATGCAGCTCCACAATACTACCACCGAAAGCAGGAACGGAAAGCCGTCCTTATCCTCCTCTGCTCTCAGAGTATAGTTTTGTCCTTTCAGAGAGTACTCTCTGAATTTTCCTAGCTTGGACTGTACACACGTTACCATGTAAACTTAGTATGTCATCCGAGTCGGAAGCATCCAATTGTGTGTTATCACGCCACGCAAGGTCGAATATTGTGGCGTAGTAATGTCTGCTCGTGCATATTCGCTTGGTGGAACGATAAGTACAGGTGCTGATTGGCTGTTTGTTGCTCGTTCGACCTTGCTTCTTCGTAGAATTGCGGAGGAAGCAACACGAGCTGCACTACGCTCTGCGTTTACAGGAAAATAACGGTTTCCGAACGTAACCATGCGTTGAAGAACAGCCACGGTCTTACCTTCGCATAATTGTCGAATAATGGGGTAGACTTGCTGAACGTGTTTGTTCGTGGAACCTTGTCTAGCGAAATCGAACAAAACACGATCTTCCTGAAGCTAGCTGCAGTGCATTTTGTCGACCCTGTCAGTTTGCGACAGCGTACAACGTAGTCCATTGTGTCATGTAATTGCGAGCTTTGTCTGGATTGGACGTGTTCATGATAAAGGGAGAAGAGATTAGGAGCTTCGCTTCTGCCTCCTCCTGTAGAAACAGGTCGTTGTCATCCGAATCGGAGTCGTTTGTTGCGGTGACGTTCTCATGATGGTCGGAAGCAGCGGGATGGCACAGTTTAGGAACTGTCGCAGCAGAAGTGACGGGGTCTCTGCCGGAGGATAGTACAATATCATCGTCGCTAGGAGTAATACAAGCTTTTTGAACTTCTGGAACAATTGTTCCAGAAGTATACTTGAGTATATTGTTCTGCTGCCCACTATTGGCGTACGTCAAAGGGAGGGTGGTATCCACAGAATTGCTCCCAGGTCTGAAGATATCCTGTGAAGACGAGGAAGGGAGGACTGGATCTGGATCTGGGGTCTGGGAATTGGTAGCTATGGGAGCATGGGGAGGGTTCGAAGTGCTACCATACTCTGTTGCCGGGCGAGGATGATGGGTTTCTGGTGTATTGCAGTCCATTTCCTGAACGGCAAAAGGATTTGAGACTGTTCTGGATGTCGAGCGTCTAGTCCGATTGCGGACAGGGGCTACATAGTTGAAACGGAGCCTCGGGCCATTCCTAGACTTTCTCGGTCTAGCCATATCTCGATAACCTGGATTGAGGTAGCACCTAGGTGCAAACAGCTGTTTGGAAGGGAGGGAAACGCTGTACGCCTCTATATTATGAGGATACAAATCTCTATAGTCTATCAATCTGTAGAAGAACGAAATTGGAAGGGGAGATCTCAAAGCTGACCGTTACAGTCGTTGCAGAGAACATGTTCTCTATTTCCATGGAAGCCAGGAAATAGTGCAAAGTACTGATGAGTATACATGAAGACTGAAAACTTCAAAGAATGACATAGTTTTTACCAGAATCGTAATTCATCCTATAGTGTTGACTTAGCAAGAAACACTGTCAAGTAGTGAAGGAGATGCCTCTCCTTCACTACTCGACAGTGTTTCTTGCAGCTTCGCAACTGCAGACAGAGCACTCAGTGCATACACTATACTCCATGGAGTGGCACGGAGAAGTTCCAGACTAGTCTAAAATTTGGTAATTTTTTGGGCTCAAAAATTACCAAATTTTATGCCCCACTCGTAGTGACCGTATGGCTCGTACACCGCCCTGCTTTGTGCTCCCGTCCATATTCCATGAAACACTCACCACCATCGGTCAGCACCACGTGGGCAGCACTTTCTATAGTTCCTTTCAAATACGTTTCTGGACTGCTGGTGCATAACAGTCTCAATGTACTACGACGAACACCGTCGGAATATTCAGAAACATACATCATTAAAGCATCGAATGCGACGACTAGACGAAATGTGGAGCAGGAGCGGTTGTCCAAATCTGGTGCAGACGGTCGCCAGACTAGTCCAAAATTTGGTAATTTTTTGGGCTCAAAAATTACTGCAGTAAAAACTGATCTAGTGAAGTGCACTTTGCTAGATCATTTTTACTGCAGTAATTATTGAGCCCAAAAATTACCAAATTTTATGCCCCACTCGTAGTGACCGTATGGCTCGTACTCCGTCCTACTTTGTACCAGCGACCATATGCCATGGAACACTCACCACCACGAGTAAGCACCACGTGGGCAGCACCTTCTATAGTTCGGTGCAATTATGTTTATCGACTATTGGTGCACAACTGTCTCGATGCATCACGATGACTAGATGTTCAAGATTGTATGAGGAGAGAAGTGGACGGACATAGATGCACGCCATGGTAATACAGGTTCGGTTTTGAACAGAGCTGCAATGCGCCGTCAATGTTCGTCAACGACCATCCAGCGAAGAAGCGTAGCACTTGGAATGTTTAGAAACATCAGTAAAGCATGGAATGCATGAACTTGACGTAGCCTGGGGCAGGAGCGGTTGTCCAAATCTGGAACAGGTGGGCGCCGGATGGGTCTAAAATTTGGTAATTTTTTGGGCTCAAAAATTACCAAATTTCACGCCCCTTCTTGTACTCTCTTCACGACTGTTCATTGGGTACTGATTGATTTGAACGCAACCGGTGAGTCTTTTGGCGCGTGGGCGCGAATTTATTCGCACCCCTTCAGTTAACCTTCCAAACGTTACGTCTACACGATTTCCTGTCACTCTCCTCTGCTACTCATCTACTACTCCTTGTAGTACTCCAGCACCTGAAAGGCAATTCAGATCGTGCATCTCCCTGCTTCAGCCCAACTCCCCCTGCTTTCAAAGCTTCGCTCTTCGCATCTCTCTCTGCTTCTCCCGCTTTGCATCCATCTGTCTCCCCACAGTGACAGTGTCCCATCCCTCTCTCTCTCTTCAATCCTTGCTCTCCCGTGCCCTCTCTTTCTCTTCACTCCCTGCCCTTTTCGTGCCCACTTCACCTCTATACACCGTTCAGAGTTCAAGAGCTTGTTTATCCCACCCACAAACATGTCTCATCGTCAACGCTCTCGTCTCGCAGCTGCATCTTCCCGCGCTCCAGCTCGGGAGCTGACAGTCCCCGCGATGCCCCGGGCTGGTAGCACGCTTGCGAACTACGAGTTCCGGCAGATGACACTTCCGATTGCGGACATTCATGTCATGGAAGAAACATCGCGCGAGGTTGATGAGTCGCATGTAGATGTGTTGTTTCAGAAGATGGTTCTTGAAGGCTTTCAGACCTCTTCCGTGGGCTCCGTGACTGTCGTTGGTCTAGCCCACGAGTCCGACGAAACACGCTTCTACATCGCGGATGGTCTCCATCGTCGTGGCGCTCTTGTCCGAGCCAAAGCGGAAAGAGTTGAACGTCTGGCTTCTATTGTGGACAGCGTTCCTGTTCAGGAAGCGTTCAGGCCAGATGGACAAGCCATGACGATGGAAGACGTGCTCTACCTGAGTCAGCGGCTGAACGAACTGGTGCACACGGTTTTACCGACCACCATCCGCGACCGTATTCATGCTATCATCAGCATATACAACTGCAACTTGAAGTACGCAAAGGAAGGGGAAAGGAAACTCTCCAGTATGACAGCTTCGCAGCTGTGCAACTGGTTCTTCCAGCGTCACTTCAGTGGCATACTCAGGAAGAGTACAGTGACGTCTATCGTCAATGTGGCTCTGAACATGAGACGTTCACCACGAACGTACGAGGCGTACAAGATGGCCTCTGGTAGGAATGAAAATGAGGTTGGAATCAGCCTTCTAGTGCTGAAGGACACCGCGTTCACAAAGGCTGAGGACCGTGCCAGTGAGCTGATGGTTAGGTGCATTCACTACCGCTCTGTGAAATTGCTCCAGTCCTTTGGTCGCATCCCAGGTCTCCAGCTCAGGGTGTATCTCAATTACATCAGAGATTTCTACCTGGTAATCCGTGAAGTCGCACCAAGGTTGGGATGACTACGGACGAGCTGGCAGACCTGGAGGACCTCGAACCGGATGGAACGGACATGATCCCGACCTGGAAATCCGTGTTCAAGCGCATGGTTCAATATGAAGAAGAACCTGTGCCAAAACAGGAGAAGAACCACGAGCGTCGCCGAGAAGATTTCCGAACCGTCATCCTGCAACGTTTCAACATTGCACCGGATCGTGAGACTCCGCCCCCTCCTCCCGGAGCATCTGGCGATGCAGTGCTTGCCACTGCGGCCAGTCAAGGCGCAAAAGATGTGGGGAAGGAGAGCGAGAAAGCGGCAGAGAGCGTTCCTGCTCCTGCCCTTGTGGCATCAGCCACTCCTCCGAAGTCACCATCACAGGTGACTCGGCAGGCTCGCTCTCCGACCCAATTCGGGGAGAATATCATGGAACCTCTCCCCGTTCCCCTTCCCTCACAACCCCTTCCTGAGGACGAAATCAATCCGATGGACATTTCTCCTCCTGACTCCCAAGCCAAGCCGGACTCAACAGCCCGCGCCCCTTCCCCCTCACAACCCGACTCACCCCCCCCCCGCCATGGCCGTCTCCCCACCCACGTCTGCTCCTGTTCCCGACTCTGCTATCGCCACGGAACAGCAGAACCCCGAAACCTCGGTTGAAGCTTCTCAACCGCAGGGGGGTGGTGGGGGACAGTAGTTTCACGCTCTGTGCGCATTCCGCCCGATGAAACTACGCCACGCCCCTTTCCCTGCTCGCTTGGATCACACTGTCGCTTCCCCGGCTATGCCGCTGGGCACAAATGCACAGCGTGCAACATTAAGCCAGTACACAACCTGTGCGACTATCCTCGAGTATATCACCTCATCCCCATCAAGTACCTCAACAACGGTGAGCGAGACATGGTGTTCGTCTGCTCCCGTGAGTGCTACGATGGCCGTCAACCGGATGACCCCCCTTCTTGGACCCCTCCTGCAGGAGTCACGTTACAAGAAGCGTGGGAAGGTGATGCGTACAATCCTTTCGAAAAGGACGCGTCCTCTACCGAGTCTGCTGAAGAAAAGGATAAGCAGACCGGTGAGGCTCCGCGGAGTACGATGGGAGGGAAGGCGCCCATATCCCGGGAACCAGCCAAGAAAACTGCCTCTGGAACACCGCGGCGGGGAGAAAAGAGGAGGAGAGAGCCGACCACTCCTCCTCCGACTCGGATGACTCGGTCCAAGACCAGAAGTGCCGCTATCGCAGAGCAACTCATCGCTCTCGGTAGCCCGTCTTCTCAGGGGGAGACCCCTGTCTCCCTTCCGCTTCCTGCACAGCCACCCTCATCTGGCGAAAAGGAGCGTGAAGGTGAGATAGAAGACGGCGAAACCCCTACAAAGACGAAGGTGACTTCCAAGGGGTTTCGGGTACACAGGTATGAGGACGAGCAGCCACCGCCACCTTCCTTTCTCACGGAGCAGACCACGCTTGCCCAAGCTGCTACGTTCGTGCGTTCAATTTCGGGTCTGCTCCATCCTGAACACCGCTCTGGGTTCATCATGACGAGTGGGGAGGTGGAGGAGATCAGGGAGGATATCAACTCCGCGGCTGGTGGTACATCCGAGGAGAGGATTGTTTATTGGGAGCGGGCAAGGGCTAGTATTGATTTCGATGGATACATCGTCCTCGAAGACATACTAGGAGCCTCCGATGTACGGTCTGCAATCCACGAACTGCTCTCTGGGTTTGCCCAAAAGTTCGATGACAATGTGGAAGGGGCGTGGGGCACGATTCTGAACTCCGGTTCAGCTGCCGAGGATGCCCGGGGTGGCGCGTCTCGCCAGCGGTACATGACCCCCCGCTCGGCTGTCATTGAAGACCTCGACGGGGAGGAATCCATGTCGCTGGCTCATGACAAGGTTTCCGTGGATGTCATCCTCGCAATTATAGCGGAAATGTTGCACTTGGAGGATTCCGTTTCATCTTTGAACGGATTCAATAAAGGTCCAAGCTGTGCTTTGGGAGGACAGGACTTCGGATGCTCCTGACGGGTTCCAACTGTACTCGTCAGATCCCGCATCTCGATTTCACGTACCCAGGACCGCCACGCGAGGAACCGAACCGCTATTGTGGGACCCCTGCACCAGACCCAGACTATTCTTTCATAGCTACTGGTGCAGTTGGGTCCCCAATTCTGGTACGACCGCGGAGTCATGCCTTCCTCAACGCTCCTCGTGATGCCTTCCTGGCCGTCTGGCCCCATCTCCATCCAAAATTGGTTTGGATTCCACCCTTCTCTGTTCTCGTGACTCGTGGTGACGTAGAACACGCTGGTGCGGGATGGCAGGATTACGACTTCGTGAAGGACAAAATTTCTAAGACTGCAGTCTCTCCATGGAGTACAATACGGTCATCACATTCGAGTCCATAGCATGGCTGTACGTGATTCTTCCGAGCTAGTCAATGATCTCGTCTACGCACCGGTGCAGAGTGACGAACCCAACGTCTGTGTTTTCGGAAGTGGACGCGGACGTCCAGTCTCTCTAGTACGGGTCCTAGTCGGCCCCGAGATTTACTAGAACAAATGAACGTCCGCGTCCAAAAAAAGTAAAAATTTTTTGGATGCGGACGTCCACTTTCTCTAGTACGTTCGGCGGAATACTAGGGCCCGACATCCACTTTCTCTAGTACATACAGCTGAATCCTAGGACCCGACATCCAGTATACAATATATCAGCGAAAACCGGGAGGGAAGAAATTACAGCGGATGGTAAATCCAGGGCCCATATCGGACCGTATTTTATTCTCTCATTTACGAAACTGCTGGTATACAATACGTCTCTCTAGAATAGGAAAAAATACCTGGTTAGAATAGGAAATACGTATCCAGCCAGAATACAAAATACCTGTCAGCATATCGTCGATCACCCATCTCCCTCACTATCCCGTTCTCCCTACCATCCGAACGCCATGCACCACCATTCGCACATACTTCAAGAACCCTCACGACCTTGATTACAAAAAATCCGCTCCTTCCCAATTCCATCCCCGCTTTCCTCGACACCACCCCAGCCCATTAAATCATCAAAACATCAAACACGAACATGGTCAGCAAAATCTTACACCACTTGAAACCCACTCTCACTTCTATCGTATGCCCCAAAATATACACATACCAGAAACACCTCACAGCTTCATTCCCCATCTTCCTAGATCCCTTCTTCACTCTCCTTCAGTCCTGCCGTTCCTGCTTCACCACTCCTGCATCACATACAAAACATCAACCCCAACAGTCAGATCCAAAAGCGACGCTTACCACGACAGATATCCTAGAAACTCCCTTACTTACCTCTCATCCATCCTACACACAATACAAACCATGATCCAAAAACCTTGCAATGAATAATCAAAGTCAGCAGTCCATATCTTCGCAAAACAAGTCTTGGTGCTCAATGAAACTTACCTTCCGTCATCACCATTCCTGCATCACCTACACAAAATCGAAATCAACAACAACAGTCGGACTCAAAACCCACATGTCCCTCTCAGCATACTCTCAAAACTTCCGCACTTTCCTTCGCTGGACACAATACACACCATGACTGGATAAGCTTCCAATGAATAAATATCGCATCAACTGCAATAGTCAGATTCGAAACAAACACTTCCCTCGATGCATACCCTCAGAACTCACTTACCCTCGTTTCATTCTACACACAATACAGACCAAAAGTCGAAAATCTCACAACCAACAAATGAGGTCAACATTCCACATCTTCGCAAAACCGGACTGGGCGCTCAATACAACTTACCTTCCGTCATCACCATTCCTGCATCACCTACAAAAATCGAAATCAACAACAACAACAGTCGGACTGAAAACCCATGCTTCCCTCGCTGCATACCCTCAGAACTCACTTACCCTCGTTTTATCCTGCACACAATAGAAACCATAAGTCAAAAATTGTACAAAAAAATGTAGTCAGCATTCCATACCTTCGCGCAACTTAACTAGGTGCTCAATGTAACTTACCTTCCGTCATCACCATTCCAGAATCACCTACACAAAATCAACATCAACCACAGCAGTCAGACTCAAAACCCACATTCCACTCACTGCACCCCTTAAATGCTCGCCTACCTCCCTTCCACCCTTCAGCAAATATGCACCATGACTCACTAAGCTCCCAATAAATAAATATTGCATAAAAGACGACAGTCAAGTTCAAAACAAACACTTCCCTCGATTCATACCCTCGGAACGCACTTAACCTCTTCATCTCGTTGCATCATGCACACAATACAACCAATAAGTCACAAATCGTGCAACGAACAAATGTAGTTAGCATTCCATTTCATCGCGAAACCCGTCTTTAACCTCAATGAAACTTACCTTACTTCATCACTATTCCTGCACCACCTATACAACATCAAAATGAACCAGAACAGTCAGACTAAAAACCAATGCATCCCTTATTGCACACCCGCGAGACTCACTTACTTACCTGCCTCCCATCGTTCACAACATGCAAACAATGACTCACGAAGCTTCTAATGAATCAATATCGCATCAACGACAGCAGTACGACTCAAAACACACGCTTTCCTCGCTGCATACTCTCCAAACTGCCATACTCACCGTCGTTCTATCCTCTACACCAAACAAAGGAAACACGGCCAAAGAACCTCAGTCAGTGACGGCGGAGAAGTGTAACCTGTGGCCTCGACTGGACAGCTTTCAACGTCAGCTTAAGTCCTGCTGTGCATACTCCATATCATCGCCGGTATTGAGATTAATAATGGCCCAAGCCATGGTCTCTGAACTCCCGAATGATGAGATCCGGATCGAGAACATCGAAATGGTATAATCATATATATCACAATCCATTTGCTTCCCTTAAATGATCCCTGTAATATCCACTGTAAAGCACAAACTTATTCCATGAAGTTCGCAATTAATATAATTTTATTATTTTAAATGAATTAATTGAAAATCCATCTCCTACGGCAGTCATTCGTCCTTCCATGCACACGTTGCCAGAAAAATGTGTGACCTAGCAGTAGGTGATGACTGATCGCTCAGGTACATTCCACCATTGGGCTGCCAGAAGTGAGCACAAAACTGATACCCACAAAACCACGAGAAAATTACAAACGAGGTCTCGAACGCACATTTAGAATACAATATAAATACTATACAAAAAACTCTACTCACTATCTCAGACGTTGCGGCTCACAAGTGCCGTAGTCCCAATTTTCCGTAACGCCTTTCCTGATGCGTAAAAGTAAAAAACACGTCAAAACGTATATCAGAAATGAGTGCGAGAGTTTCCTGCACGGGAGATGATGGGCCACCAAGTTGACTTTTTAGAAATTTTAGAATTTCTGGGCTGGCCAGCAATGCAATTGAGCCGGACATCCACCAGACGTCTATTTTGGGTTGTTCGTGTGCTGCTCACATCTACGCATTACAGCAACCACGCAGGCGGGCCCACTGCTCATACAAATTGCACGTAGTATGTGCAGCATGATGGGTGAGTAGTGTTTGTCGTGAGAAAGTGGGGTGGGAGTATGCCGAAACAAGGACCAAAACTTCGCCCTGGCGTATTGAGCCTGAGCCTGGAATTAACCCTTCGTGAGATGTGGCTTTGCTTACAGTTGGTGCTTACAGAAGCCAGCGATGGCCCCGCTCGGGGCGTCGGCTGGCTTCTTTTGGGGCCGTTGTGGCCAGATTAGACACCCTGATTTGAATTGAATTTTGAGCCATTCTCAAAAACATGCACATGTGAACATGTTTTTGAGATGGGGTGTGCCGTACGGCACTTTCGACCGCCCAAATCGATATAATTTTGCAATTTTTTTCTGACTGAAATTTTAGAATTTCTGGGCTGGCCAGCAATGCAATTGCGTAGGTCATTCACCGGACGTCCATTTCCATTTCAGATCTACTGGTTGCACTAGGCCTGAAAGTGTTTCTGGATAGGGACATGGCGGAAGTCCATCCCGAGGGGGACATCCGTGGTACTAGAAACAATGAATGTCGCCCTAGTAATACTAGACGTACTAGACCGCATGGACGTCCGGTTCTAGGCGGACATCCAAAAGTACTGGAGAACATGGACGTCCGCCTAGTAATACTAGGTGTACTAGAGGTTGTGGACGTCCGCGTCCATTTCCGAGAACACAGACGAATCGTCTGCCGAAACCTTACGAGTTCGCACACGACTTTGAGTCGGACGATGAGGTACCGGATAGTAGTGAAGATTACATAACAGTTGAGTAGGTAGGATTTCACCTATAGGTTGCTCTCAACTAAAGTTTCTATTGTTTTCTTAATGTTCCTCCATTGCTTCACCTGTAGCATAGTATACTATATACTAACAGTATAATCTTCCCCATTGCTTACTGACAATTTGTGACATTCTGTGATCTACGATATTGTTTTCCTCTCAACCCAGACTAACGAGTGCGTATCCATGAGCTAAGAGCGCTCCCGACCTCAGCAGTACCTCTACTTTGTCTTTTCCAGCTGCTATTCAGGTCCTAAAATTTGGTAATTTTTGAGCCCAAAAAATTACCAAATTTTAGACCCATCCGGCGCCCACCTGTTCCAGATTTGGACAACCGCTCCTGCCCCAGGCTACGTCAAGTTCATGCATTCCATGCTTTACTGATGTTTCTAAACATTCCAAGTGCTACGCTTCTTCGCTGGATGGTCGTTGACGAACATTGACGGCGCATTGCAGCTCTGTTCAAAACCGAACCTGTATTACCATGGCATGCATCTATGTCCGTCCACTTCTCTCCTCATACAATCTTGAACATCTAGTCATCGTGATGCATCGAGACAGTTGTGCACCAATAGTCGATAAACATAATTGCACCGAACTATAGAAGGTGCTGCCCACGTGGTGCTTACTCGTGGTGGTGAGTGTTCCATGGCATATGGTCGCTGGTACAAAGTAGGACGGAGTACGAGCCATACGGTCACTACGAGTGGGGCATAAAATTTGGTAATTTTTTGGGCTCAATAATTACTGCAGTAAAAACTGATCTAGCAAAGTGCACTTCACTAGATCAGTTTTTACTGCAGTAATTTTTGAGCCCAAAAAATTACCAAATTTTGGACTAGTCTGGCGACCGTCTGTAGCTAATGGGGCTTGAATTTAGGTGCAGTGTCTCTGTATTATTAGTGAAGCTGGCTCAAGGTTGTGGAGATTTTGTTTAATGCACTGTCATGATACAGAATGCGCCCAAGCTGCATACCCGTTCAAAACATTGCACCCCTTCACCAATCTTCAACAACAAAACTCCAAACTCTTTCATCATCCCGCGACCCCTCGTCAGAAATCGAGGCTTCCATAAATTCCAATTTCAAATTTTGCGGGCGCGCGGAAAAATCTCCTTGCCGTCCTGTCAGGCACATGTGCCGGATTGCATTGCAATCTTCTCTACCAATCTATCGCATTCTCTCTTCTCCCTCGTTCCCGAGCATCCCCTGAAATGGCGCAGCCACAACCCCGGCACGGGCTTGTCGAAACGTACAGCGAAGATGGGCCGATGCATCCATCTGACAAGTACGGAAACGGAACCATTCTATGGGTTGATCCCGCTCGCGTTGTTTCAATTCCTGCTATCGCAGGGGCTAGCACCCCAGCCTCCGATGTCACATCCGTAGTGCATCTGGATTTCGAACGTCTCTATCTGTACGGTAGCATTGCGGACAATGGTGACGTAACCTTGGTGGGAGGCATGGACGTGTGCGAGGAGGTGTGGTCGCGCCCCCGACGGAACACATCGAGATATTTACTTCGCATGAGCTACGAATCTATTACTACCAAACCACATACGCTTGCCTCTATTCTCTTTCATCTCCTGGAGAGGGAGAGGATTATTCCGTTCTACGAAAGTGTAGCAATAGTCGCTCACATGCGAGACTGTTGGCATGAAGCTGAGAAGAAAGAGGATCATGTGCCCCTTGCAGAACGTTTGCTCACAGCGTTTCGAAGGGCTGTGAGCAGTATGTACAAGTTTGACCTGCCAGCGAATGCTTCAATCGTTCTGGATAAATGGTTCTCGTATGCCTACCATCGTCACACCTTTAACATTGTGCAAGCAGTCCGAAACTTCACCATTTCTGCTGGTGAAGATGGTAGTGTAGATATAGACACACGGGTATGGGATCTATTCCTCACGAGCTGTGGGTTGCTGGATTTATCCGTATCCTTCTTTATTCCCGTGTTTGTCCATGAGCGTGATGAGCAATCAGCAGAGGATCCACTCAAAAACTCTCAGAGTCCTGGACCACCACTTCCAGTTCAGAAAGAGTTCTACACCGAGCATAACTTCTCCCAGTCCGCGATTGGTCGAGATGCCTTCTCAAGACAATCACTAGCATGCCAATTCTTCGTTTCACAGACCCAGGAGCGCGCTTCGCATCAAGATAGCTGGACAACTCCGAGACTTACCACAACTTTCGAGAGGGTTGTATTTCTCATGGCATTGATACAAATGGACCGAGACTGGAAGTTGCAGGCAGAATCCCGGCCACGCTCACGTACAAGAACGAGGTCTTCGAATAGACCCACGCCGCTTCTCAAGAAGGATAGTCCGTGGACTGCCCAGCGTCTTGGATATGGTATTCATGTGATTCTGAAGTCATGGGATGTATTGGCAAAGTCGCTAGGGGCTACCAATACCGAGGAGCTCTTGCAACCGTACCTTCTGTACGACCAGAGAGTATTCACGTACCACGTCCTGGACTCGGAAAATAGGGGCTTCGCACCGCTTCGAGAGCTGAAGACTTTGTTGCACGGCAGAGGAGCTGTTCGAAGAGTGCAGCACTCGGCAAGCATCTCGAGTGCGGCTGTCCATCGTACGCTGCTGCAAGATGCTCAGATGCGCCTCTGCGCAACGTCCTTCTGGGAGCACATAATGACGATCTGTCGGCACAAAGAATTGTTCGACCAAACCGTTTCTTCACCGCGAGCAATACCTTTCCTACAGGGCTTCCAGGCGTCGACTGGTTCCCCAGATGCTGGGAGGTTTACGACTATTCGGGCTCTGGGTATGGTTGAAAGGCAACTCACGGCATTCAGCCTCACAGAAGAGCCACAATCAACGCCCGACCCTAATGAGGAGCTGTTCGGAGACACTGAGAGAACAGCTTCTCCAGTACGGGATTCTCCGCCCGGCGGGAACGGAACGAGCCCGAATGCTAAACGCAGACGACTAGATGAAAGCCCTTCTGGTGCAGGAAGCTCGAGCAGGAATAGCGGTAACAGCGGTACCGCCGAAGCGGCCAGAGCTGATATAAAATCCATGCGTGCAGAAGATGAAGTGTTGATTCCTCCAGAAATGGACAACATGAAAGGATCTGTCCTGCATACTTTCAACTGCAGCTTCAGAGACCTTTTGAAGAACTATGACGCTGTTGACAATCCTCGAAAGCCGCAAATCCGGGAAGGTGCTCAGTTGGTACTCACTGACCCGCCGTACAATACTAGGCGTATGTCTGGCAGAGGAAACTCTGGTTACGATGTCCTCCGTCAGGAAGAAATCGAAGACACGGTAGCTGAAATTTCCAAGGTGACGCGCAAGGGTGGTCATGTTCTCATATTCACATCTGCTGCTCTGTTCTACAATTGGGTATACGAGCTTCGCAAAGTGAAATACTCTACGGGTAGTCCTATGTTCGCGGTTGATTCGCAGCCTATCGTCTGTACTCGGAGCCCCACCCATTTTACTTCGCCTCCATATAGGATTACAACCAGTTTGTTAAATATGGTCGAGCTGGTTGTACATGCTACGAAGCTGGGTAAGGGTAAAGAAGGCTGGGGGATGGTGAACTACCGAAATGCAGGATACATCCCTTCTAGGTTCAAGGCTTGGACAAATGTCATCGACAACATCCCGCGCATCACAGCATCGGAGACAGTGAAATATTTGGACAAGGACAAGAAAAAGGTTACGTTGCGCCCCGAGCAGAAGACCGTAGCTCTCATGCAAGAGCTCATTGGACGTTTCTCAAACCAGGGAGACTTGGTCGTGGACATGTTTGCTGGCACTTTCTCTACTGCAGTTGCATGCCTTACTATGCACCACGGTCAGTACAGGAGGTTTGTGGGGTGTGAGAAGTTCACGGACTGCTTTGAACTATCCCTTCCTAGAGTCAATCTTGCATTTCTGCAGCAGGTCTCCATTGGGAACTTTGCTCAACAGTCCACGCCCGCCCTGCAGCAGCTGGCCACTTCTCAACTCGGAACTTCCGATGACGATTCCCACTCGAAGAACCCCTCCAGTTTACCAAGTTCGACACAACTTCCACCCCACCTCATCAGCTTTCTGACCGCCATTTGGTGCATCCCAGACCAGCACAATGACTTGATAGACCTTCCTATTCACAAATGGCCACAATCACTGCTGGGCTTGTTGTCCACCATGGATAGTAAAACCCTGCTATCAATTGATGCAATGGCACACAATGTATACGTTGCAACTTCAACTATACCTGCAGCTGGTGATGGACTCTTCGCAAGAGTAGATATTGATCCAGGAGATATCGTCGGGTACTATTTTGGGGCAGTGGTTTACAAGGATCTCTACCAAGCAAAACTGAAGACGTTTGGTACGGGTCCGACTTCGTTCTCGATTGAGCGCTTCCAGAAGTACGCAGTTCAAATCAAGGACCCAAATATCACCTGCTTGCTTCCGTCTACGTCTAGCCGCCCCATCTTCATTGTTCCATTCGAGTATTGCGCTGCTTCGAAAATCAACGACCCAACGTTCGTGGATCCAGCAGAGGGAACCGATCGCCCGTCGCGAACTGCTAATGTTAGTTTCTCCTCCCCTGTACAAGAACTCATCAGTGAGAGCTCTGTGTCTAGCTACCAAGTTGTATGTGTTACTGCTAACGAGGCTATCTCAGCTGGATCCGAGCTGTTTATCGAATACGGTCATGATTACTTCACTGTCTAGCTGTTACCCTCTCACAGTCAAATTTCACTAGTAAATCCTTCTCCATTAATGTTTTCACTCTGTTTCCCATACCTTCAATTTATTTTTATCGTAATGTACTCTTTCCCCCAAGCAAGCAATGCGTAGAAGAATTTCCCGTTTGGTACGTAATGCGTCTGCATAAGGTTGGACAAGGTATATTCTGTGCGTAAAATTTGGTAATTTTTTGGGCTCAAAAATTACTGCAGTAAAAACTGATCTACCCGAGTGCACTTTGCTAGATCAGTTTTTACTGCAGTAATTTTAGAGCCCAAAAAATTACCAAATTTTACGCTGCCTTGTATGTGTTCTGGCATACCACGGGCACCACACAACCCTACATGGCATGTCGAAGGCTGAGGTTTGGATACCAGCCGTTCTTAGTTGTTTGCCTTGTTCCACATGCGGACGGTCTCCGCTTGTTTTTCAGCACAATGACAATGTAGAGAGAAATGCAGGTACCACAACTGTCTTGTACATTGTACATCCATTCTCGCATTTCGTACATCATGCATGTACCACACGCAGGAAAAGCTGCTCAATGTACATTCTATGTGGTATGAAGTTTAACGCTTCTATAATTATAGCGTTAACGCTCCTAGCAACAAAACAGCCCGGAAGAACAAACTGAGCCGTGGTCATCTACATAGTCAGCTAGTGCTGCTTACATAGTGCTGAGATTAAATTTCGGTAATTTTTCTAGCTATGAAATTACTGCAGTAAAAACTGATCTACCTATGTGCACTTGGGTAGATCACTCTTTACTGCAGCAATTTCAGCGCAAAAAAGATTACCAATTTCCTTGCCCCGAATATACCTTAGCCTACGTTCTGCAAACACATAGAGATGTAACCAAAATAACTTCTCTGGCTGATTGCATTGCTGGCTCCATTGCTTTTGGGTATGCCCAGGACCGTTACTGCCCGCAGCTTTTGTAACGGCCGTACCAATGTCCTTATCCGTTACATCTTCCGTCCATGCTCGAGACAAGTTTCCCCCTGGTCTCTTCTACTTATCTTTCCCTTCTCCTCAGCAACGTTTCCAGTTCTACTCAAGTACTCTATCCTGGGCGTGAACCATTCAACGGTTTCCAGCAAAAATGAGAGATGATTTATCTTTGACTAGGTTTGCAAAGTTCGAAGAACGGTTCGCATCCCTCGAACAGTACATGCGCGATTCCCTTTCGTCTATTCAATTGGAGCTGGCGTGTATTCGATACATGGCCTCCGCTGCTGCCGGAACAAACACAGTCCCTTCAGTTGTTCTGGATGAGAGATCAAGAAAAGCAGGTCAAATTGCCACGCTGGTGTCTTCTCTGTTCAACAACAGGCAGGTGACATCTCGATTCGTCGCTTTCAGAACTGTTGCAGAGCTTGTTAAAACCTTTGTTGACGCCAATTTGCTCAACAATTGTAATTCGAGGTCTGCAACATCACCACAGGTGGATTCCTGCACAACGTTGCTTCTTGCTGCCCTGTCGTTTTCGCAGACTTCAAGTTCAAATTCTGAGGTAAGGCAATCTAAGAGATCTCTTATCGGAACGGCAGTAGGGAAACGACATGTGTTCTTAAAACGCTCTATTATCGGAACTGCGTTTATTTCAATGGCAAATGACAGAATTGTGCGATGGAAGGACTCGACGAGCAGGAATGCTGGGGTCCTCGATCCTGGGGAGGAGGAGGACTTGAACAGCAATACTCTATCTCGAGACTATGCACTACGCAATGCTACAGTAGTGCCCATCGAAAAGCCGTCTTGGCTGCACATTTCCCAACGAGCTCTTTTCCATGCCATGGATATTTCGATGCCCACGGAGGCAGAACGAAACGTGGAACAGTCTACGCATTTGCAGGTTACTCTTTCAAAGCGTCGCCGACTGTCTGGTTCGAAAGAAGCACGCCGTACTGGTACATCCTCTTCATCTTCTTCCGCTGTATCCAACCTTTCTCCGTCTGACTTACAGTCTATTCCGATTATTACCTCTGCACTACGGCAGCTTACACAGTTCTTCAACACTTCCCGGAAACAGATGAAAATGGAATTGGTCAAACAAGCATTCTTCCTCATCCACCGAGATATGAAGGCAACTGTGGATGTTTCTCCTGCCCATGCTGTTTCCACAACAGAAATGTGTCCACCTGACTCTATTCCGACAACTTCGAGAGCTTACGGAACAGGAGAAGAAGCTCTCGAAGTGTATTCAAAAAATGATTCCATCTTCTCAAATTTCATTCTGAGCCGTCCTGAGCTTCACATTCAGGTTACTTACATAGTTCAGGTGAGCGGTGATATCGATGGTGAAAACATTGCGAGTACGCGAGTGGAGAAGTTGGCTGTCTGTTCATTCTCCTTTCTTACTCTAGCTATGATATTGTTATGCAGTTTTTGCCAATGTACACAACTGGAGATGCTCTGTCATGAACCTCATGCTATTCAAGCATGTTATAAGATTGCAATATGCCTCCAAGGTTTATTTAACGAAGCCCTGAAACAACAGCCTACATCTCATTTTGGGAAGGATGGATTCCCCTTGCGCGTTACATGGGGACATCTTGAGCTCCGGGACTACCTCATGGGAGGTGACTGCCTCACGGGGATCATTAGAAAGAAGAGAAACCTAACAGCACAAGAATACGAGTCTGTCCGTTTCGTTTCAGGCTTCAGACATACTGAGCGCTCAGAAGATAACCCACCAAACAGACCAGTTTCCAATCATGATTGTGTACCTCTCGAGGAGGATGATGAACTTGGTATTTCTTTAATTGGCATGTAGAACTGTTCTAGCTGGAACACCGTCGTCTTCATGTGACTGTAGTAGTTCCCATTGCTTGCCTCTGCTCCGCAATGTATGCTTCAGAATAATTAAACTAGTTCTTCCATGTTCATCTCACTACCTGTATCATTTTATGTACTCCTCTGCCCTTTTCTCTGACACACTATACCCCACCACATCATTGACCACATCTTCCGATATTAACTTGCCTATTCTACATGGTTCTTCCACACCACGGAATATGACATACGGCATATGCACTCTCAATGTTCCCCACAACATGTCACCAGCCCTTCCTCTTTTCCTTTGCGTCGTAGGTTCCCATTCAATGCGGAAACATTTCTTTCTTTCGCTTCTCCACCCTTCTAGACCCCCGTCACCATCGAACCCCCCGTGCACGCCACATATCGAGGGACATTCCTGCAGCTCCATTCCGTTCACATATCCACCTTGGACTACAGCACTACCGTTGCGAGCCAGACACCATACGTTAGATTTAGATCCGGCAATGCAGAACGAGCTACTGCCAATTGCAACAGATGTCGACTGTGCTTCCATCGTTTCCGAGCACAATATCGTACCAAACAACCGCAGAGCACATGGCCTCGCTGTTCCGTTCATGTCACCACACTCTTCATTCTCCTCCCCTTCCGAGTTGCTTATGTTACGCCTATTAACCAGAGACTCAGTTCGCCATCTGTGCCCCAATCCTAGCAGATCCGATAGTGTGGAAAAACTGGAACACGTAATGTTCACAGCTTCTCCGCCATTTCCAGCCACTGCCGCGTGAAGCCCTGGGTACACTTTGTAATACCCCCCTTGATAGGTTTCTGCTGTTCCCTTTAGCATTTCCCGGAATAGCTCAGTGCTCAATGAGAAATCTGGACAGGTCCGCTAATAGCCGTTCCACTCGTGCATGCACCGTCAATCTCACCATGTGGGTAGCCACCCCCTGGGGTTGACAAAGTGCTTCGATTAACCTTTTCCACAACTTTCTCTACCGCACGCTGCAAGAGCATTAACAAAACCTTACCAGCCGATACTGTTGATGCACAATTTAGAACCCTTTCGTTCCAACCAAGCCGAATCTCGCTAGCATTTCCAGAAAGCATTATATTTTCTAGTGTTCTCAGCCTTGTCTCCATACCACTGTATGTTTTGACGTCAAGTGCTGATTCCACTTTTGGCTTCTTCCTCTGCGGTGATATCGCTTCAGATTCTCCATCTGATTGGTCATGACATTCTACTCTCTCCGCTTCGTAATCCACAGCCTCTCCATTGCTCGTTCGCCACGGTGTCGGGGGCTGGCCCCCCGACATCAACTTATTTCCGAGCAGAAACTTTACGTTTTCGTAGGCGACACAAGGATAATTCATTTCAGGAATAGCATCGTATAACAATCTGCCTTCTGCCACTGCCATTTCATTATGACTCGGCTTCACAGCGTTCGAATGCCGCCACGTAGTGACTTCCAAGACTGAATCTCCTTTTCCTCCCTCGTCAACCTCACGATTGCATCATCCACATCCTTTCCATTCTGCTCCACCACACCAGGCGTGTACATTCCATCTCCTCTGTCTACGTCGATGCGGTCTCCCACTGACGGCTTACCACTGCAGATAGGATACTGCTCAGGAAGTTTCATTTCCACAACCGTAGCCTTCCACCATATTGCGTCATCGCCAACTTGGAACCATACGTCTATTTCCGTTCCGACACATGGGAGTGCATCTACGGCAGCTGCCCGCTCACGCTCACGACCAGCTTTCGCTTTTTCGCTCTGTCGCCTAATTCGCAATGATTCACGCCTCGTCATAGTTCCTCCACGAAATAAAGATACTACAACGCACTATCTGCAATTATGTTTAGGACAAGTCTTCGTCGACTTCTTCACTAGATACTACTTCACCCATGTCTGTAACGTCCAATTTTTCATTTTTATCGTATGATACGAAATCACTACCTTGTTCCCTACTGCCGCACAAGTTTTCAAATCCACTAATACTGCGTTTAAGATACTATAGTATCGTTACTATAGTAACGCTTAAAGCCAGGGCGGAACTCAATATTCAGGTCAATCTTGTGTATGCGGGAGTGACTTTATTACAAAATTTTGCGACTTCGACAGTAACTATGCCGTAGTATCTGTGCTAAAAATCAACATAGATGGTGCCATTCTTTACTAAGTAATACTACAGAAACTAAACTCAAGTACAATTATCTACTCTTTCGACCGTACCTTACCTATGGTAGAACAATGACCATAACGAGATTAGCTAGTTCACGTCATACACTCTGTATCTCGCCTCTTTCATATGATTCTGCGTGGACGTCCAAAACGTGACGTCATCGAAGGGTATGGCGCGTTGGAACAGTCAGTACCACTCCATCCCTCTACCGTCACTACATTGCTACGACTACCACCAGTACCTCAGACCGGCGTGACCATCAATGTTCATGGTTCGAGTCCAACATGGTACTGTCATACATATGGTTCCCTCGTTTCGTGATTACAGCAAGTAAATTCTAAAAATAATGGAATATGCCACCTCCGGTCACCGTCATGACCAACGCGACGTGTCTTTGTCCTTTCCAATGTTATTTTTCCGTACAGTAGTGGAAAATTCCACCATGTCACGGTGCTTATACCCACTCCCACGGCGCAGTTTCATTCCATTGCATTCTTTACGGTATTTCCACTACTTATCTATGGCACGGCGCCGGTAATTTCTGGGATTTTTTGATGGTTTGTCATTCCACTAATTTCTAATGGTCCAGGACATGAAATTTGCTGGTTTTTCAAAAAATTGCTTATCCTGTGTGTGAAGAAGAATGATCCGGAGGGAGAAAAGCTCAGAGTTTGAGGGGGGACGAAACGAATTCTCGCGACTGTTTCATCATCTGCTCCTTTGTAAATGACATAGTGAGGGGGTGAGCCAGAGTCCCGGGGTGGAAGTACGTCTACCCGTCTCTGAGTTGCAGTCAGATTCTTCGTGAGCTTCACTTTTTCCATGTAGTCCAGAAATTTCAAAGATCTGTACGATGCAGGGCGCTTGTAGTATCGAAGAAGCGGGGAGTCATTTAGGATCTCACTGGGTAAGTTGGGGTTTCTTATGATCATTTGGCGCTCGCCATCAAGGTGAATTGTGTACCCATTGACAGTCGGATGGATTCGAACATGTCTGAACTCGAATAGAGACCAGGCTGCTTCGACGGCTCCAGTAACCCTGGCACGCATGAAGAGCCTAATATCGTTTCGAATGTTGTCTCGAGCTGGATTGCGTGGTGCAGTACTCGACGAAGCTCCCCTGGACTCTTCACGGGAGTTTACGAAGACATCGTGAAGTTTTGGTGGCTTGAAAGTGTACTTCATGAGGTATGCAACCGCTCCACCCCCTTGTGTACGTTCCACGTTAATGTGACACCTGTAACGTTTCCTGAGTTTTGGGTTTTAAGGGACTACCTTGAGATCTTCACTGCTCCTTCGACGGTACACTATTCGGTCACACGTTTCATCAACATACGTGGTCAGGTTGACCTGCAGATCCTCGTACCCAAACCGACACCTCCCGTTTCTGGTCCTTCCTCTGCAATAGCTGGAGTGTCTGTGTCTGTTGAACTTTTTGACCTGTTCACGAAGCTCAGGGCCGTCATTTTGTGAGGGAAGCTCTGCGCTTATCATTCCATCTATTTCGTCCATGTCTTCGAGAACTCCTCCCTCCAGAGTGAGAAGAATATGATGATGGGGTGTGTTACGAGCCTGAAATTCAAGCTTACATGCGATTGCAATGCACTTCCGTCCGAAATAATTCTCTGCGTTCTTTTCCAACTCTGTCATGACATCATTCGCCATCTGATTGTATACGCGAGCAACGATGTCTGGGCGATCAAACACTCTGGGCTTTCTGGGCTTTTCACCAGTAGCAGAATGTGCAGACCTGTTCTGAATGTCCAACCCAAGACGTGCCATTTCTTCGCGCCACGGGTTCATGGTCAACGTAATAAGGAGAGACGGGGGCTGCCGCCTCGCGACCAAAGCTTGAATATCAAGAAGTTTGGATTTCCAGTACGCAGGAGAGTTCACGTGAGTATCAGGAAGGAAAAGCCTCCCAGGTCGGTACGTACCGTCAGCGGCAAGTGTAGTGGCACTGAGCTCACGCTCGGAAACGATCCTTCCGATCTGTTCTGATTAAATGAATTGGAGCCGCAGATCTTCGATATTTGTTTTGGTACGCAGCAACCATGATTGTAACACTACACCGGAGTCGACGAGAATATTGTCTGTATAAAGGCGTCTTTTGACATTTTCCGCCCAGGTCATTCGCTCCAGCTTCTTTTTCACTTCATCTCCAGAAGACGAAGGGTTTCTCTTTGCCCTCAGGTAGACATCCATATCAAACGGCTCTTGGTCTCTTCCGTAGGGGTACAGAAGCGGGAATGTACCTTTTTCAGCGATTCGTGAAGAGGGTTTTAGAGTTCGGTACTTTACAACTCTTCGTCCTCCTTCTTCCCTCGTTGTGTCACTCCCTCCAACTAATTGTGCCATGGGCGTTTGGGTCGAGAAAAGACCATTCTGTTGAACTGTGTACGCCTGTAGATATGTTGGCATTCCTGGGTTTTCTTCATCGAGAGGACCACTTTCTCTTTCGGTCTCTACGCTTCCAACGTGTCTCCCTGTGAAGTTCCGCACGGAGATGCCACCACTTCCGACAGAGTCAGGAGATATTTCAACATCGCTTCCTTGCACGTTTGTCTGCAATTCATTGGAGGAACTGCCTCTTTGAAACAGTGAACGATAAGATTCACGCATTATAGAAGGCCTCGGGTCCATATGCCGCTGGAGAACTCGTACAGCGTGCATAACACTTCCGTCAACGACTGCATTCCTAACCAGTGAGGACCTATAGTCATTTTGCCGCAAGCTGGGCCCTGATTCGCTTGACCACAGAAAGGTGTAACGTTTGTTGTCCTTCAGTGGGAGAGCTACTGCGGCATTTCCGTGGAGATGGAGGAATGATGGACCTCCGCCTCTTACATACTTCATGTCCATGAATGTCAAGACAATAGCAAAAAGAGAATTAATCTGCACGGGGCTCTTGCGCATAGATCGCAATGAGTATAGCTCTTTGAGTGACTCATTCGTGTGGCGTCGTCGGAATGAGATCCCAGAAAATCTACTGCTTCCGCCACAGCATACACCTTCCGACTCTTTTCCGAACAGGATTGACCCACAGAACTTACAGTACAGGACGCGTAGAGTCCAATCAGTCAATGGACATCTCGAAACGGTATGCGAACGACTGCCACATCGTCCACAGCAACGTTCTCTAGTAGTTCCAGTCGACCTAGGCGCCCCAGAATCCCATACGTAGTGAACTGGAAAGGATCCGCTTCTAGTTTCAGCTACTCCAGTGAGTCTCACGCGATCGACTTCGGGCCTCCCTGACGGCTGGATCTCATCTACTCCTCCAGCTCCTTCGTTTTCAACGGCCTCTACGGCAAGACCAACAGATACATGATCACCCTCAGCATGCATATTCCCTTCGTCCAGCTCAGGCACAGTGACAGCTGATCCCCTCCGTCACTGCCCATTTCTGCTGCTCGGTTGTTGCGCCGATGAACCATGCTGGCGATTCACAGAACGGGGACGCCCAGCTCCTCTTCTTGCACCTCCGCTTCCTTCCCTCGTACCACCGCTGTTTCGCCTCCGCCCGCCGCTGTTTGCCTGTGCTCCGCCCCGTGAAGCCCTCTCTGGTGTTGTTGTCGGGTTGGGCATTTTGATCAATGTTCGTTCGCTTTGTGCCTCAGGACGCTACTCCTTCTTACGGCCAGTGGGGGTCTTGCAACCCAGTTCAACACTTTGAGTTTGCACTCTGGGGGTACGAGTAACCCCCGGTTTTGCCTGTAAGTAGACCAGGACTTGTGCTCCTCCAGTTTCCCTTCTCAGGAGCGGGTTTGGACCACGACTGTGGGTCGGGTACTAATTTAAAGAAACTTTCCCCGGTGGTCCACAGTCACGGTCCTCTACTGTACTCGTACGTGTCAAACGGGGCCACCCGTTGAGCTGCTCCTTCCCCGAGTAGCGTGTGACTCGGCACAGTACTCGGGTATAGTCGGGAGTTCGATGGGGTCGTATCTTCCTACAGCAACCGCGTGCTGATCCACGGAAGGCGTTTCCCACCCGCCGGCGAGCCAGAGAGCCACAGCAACGGACCGACTTGCTCGTGCACTGAATTTCCTTCCCGGAAAGATGTTCGCTTCGCTCGCAACGCGCTCGCAACAGAGATGTGGATGTCTCGAAACGACCGTGCAGCCTACCGTTTAGTACAGTGTGCAACACAACCAACATTGCATGGAACGTTGCATGGTGCGATACACCTTCACATAATTTTCTAGTGTAGTATGCCCCTATACGTACTGTATTCACTAATCTACCATGCATAGGATACACTTTTATTGTACAGTATAATAGTGTCGCACTCGCGTACAGTGCACTCAGTGGATACACTATCCTGGCTGAAGCTGCACTGTACACTACTGCGCCGGCCATGTGCAGTAGTTGCCAGGCCAGATGGCAGGCCAGTTGCACTGCACACGGCAAAGTATAACTAAGCGTGCCATGTGTGCAACGTGTGGCCACAGGAGCCAGCAGGGTTAGAGCATTTCGTAAAGTAGCGTACTGTACTGTGCCAAGTGGGCGAGTAGATTATGAGATTCGCTGCTGCTGAATGTTTTTATTGGGTAATTGGGGCTTGATTTTTGGATGTAATTATGAAGAAAAACGGGTCTATTGGCTAGGAAAGACTTTCAGCGACCATGAAATAGAGTAGAAATTTAATAGTGATTCTAGGTAAATCGTTACTATAAGTAGAATCATTGTTCCAACCGCGTGCCCAACTCAGTGTTCCCGTTAGCTTCCGTCTCTCTTGTACGCACCAGTTTATGAAAAGAGCCGTAAGCTCTCTGCCATGCTACAAGTAATGAATCTTTCGATGTAGCAGATTTGTATCTGTGATGGTTGCGTTTTTCGGTCAGCACAGTGGAATTGATGATGTTAGAAAGTGCTGATGATCGCTCGCGGCATTCATGGCTTCCAATCATAGCATACCTGATGGTGGGTGAATATTTGAGTGTGAGGAGAAATGAGGTTTGGCAACGAGTCCCAGGACTGGAACGGGATAAAAATAAAGATCTGTGTTGAGGGCGGCGAGCTGGTGGTCGATCCGTAGACGCAGGATGGAATAGTCAGTGGTACAGGACGGAAGGTACAATGAGTGGACCGGGAAGGGGGTAGGGGAAGTGGACCAGCCCTGCGGACCGGGAGATGGTGAGCAGAGCGATGACCTGGCGGGAACATTCTTGCAGACGCGCCGGCGTAAAATATTTTGCAGAGGAAAGTTTTTCGCTTCGGGAATCTGAAAGTGGAAAAGTGTGTAGTGGAAATGTTGCGTAGACTTTCATTTTTGGAAATAGCGTGAAACACCGAGATCGTAACGGTCGCGCAAACGTGTACAGCGTGTCGCACCGGCGGCCTGCTCTCATTCCGTCCCTCTCAAACATCCTGTTTCACGGGCCTTTGTTTTTGCATATTTTGTAATGATTTTTTGGCGCTGGCCAATCAGATTTCAGGAAGTGAGGTACGAGTTGATCCGATTGGTTGGCAAAAATCGAGGAACGAGTTGATCTGATAGGTCCAGCACGGAGCACGAGCTTCTCTCAGGCCTCCGCGCCGTACCGCCCCTACCGGCGGTATATTGTTCGCTAGCCGGGTTTGCCAGGTATTCGCTCGACTAAACCTGGGGTTTGCGATTCTTTGAGCGACGCTTTCACCATCGCGTATGATGGGTTCCCCGGGTCGCCAGACAAGTTGAAATTTTACTCCAGGGATGGAGGGAGGGTATCAAATAGTGTTCTGTCGCCGGCTCTGAAAGTTGATGCGCTTCTCAAGACATCTGGTATGGATCTGCCGAGTAGGGCAGGCCTCGGATGGAGGATGGGGTAGCCCTTGAGGCGCCGGCGCAGCTCGGTGGCCGATCTCTACACGCGCTAGCATAGATCAGTTTCTTGTCACATCCAATCTATTCATGTGGAGCAAATACTTCACCGAAACACCATTCCACCCGCCAAATATTCGTTTCGAAGCTAACGTTCTCAAGTTTGAATACTTTCTGCGAGCCTTGAAAACCTCCTCTGGCTAGTTCTTATTAAATCTTATTTAACATCCTTACCACTGCCGTTCTCGGCCCAGAGCACCACTTAACACTTTGAGACGAAGGAATTAAAGAACGCAGTTTTACTGCAAGGTCTGCGGTAATTTCACCTGGCCAAAGCTGGGGGGTAGGAGTGCTGTAGTCCTTCAGGTGTAACCCTTCCTGCGCATGTAGCAAATGGCCCCCAATTCCCGTGTACCATATACGGACGGGTTCTGTTCTGCGTGAGAGCAGCGAAACACGAGGGTTTCGATGGTGTGGACGAAGAGGCGTCAGATGGTTGCAGCGCAATGAGAGCGATGGACTGATATAGACATGAAAGTGCATTGCCTACGCTGTAGGCAGACGACGAGACGCCTTTCTGAGTGAGTTCCTCTTCTAATCTGCCCTCGGAACGTGCTCAAAGGCGATGAAAGCTCCGCCACCGATTGTGCAACGGAGGAACTAGGTAGTGTCATACGGTGGCAGCTACAAAACGAGGTGGCAAATATACTCAGCGACAAACGCTGTCCCAATTACGGGAACGTGAGTTGCGCGACACCAGTAAGCTTGAAGGGGTTTTCTTTTCGCGCCCGGAATCGAGTCTCCTCTGCATGAATTGATAGAAGGACGCTCGGTTTGGTTGCTTGGCTCCATGACTCGTCTTGAGTACGAGGCTCCAGTCTCGCTGGCGGTATGAAGGCTTAAACCTACAAGGATGGAAACAGTGTGCGGATGGGATGGTTGTAGATGTAGATTTGGGTCGGATCGGTTCACTGGGTGGTGTATTTGTCCCATTTTGGCCCATGGAGGGTCTTTTCCGACTCTGTACTCACCATGGACTGAATCACGCGTATCAAAATGTTTCTGGACTGCAGGGGACGTCTCTTTGCCGCTGGGGAGAACTGGCAAAGGTGCAGTGCCAAGGAACCCTTGATTGCTGTCCAGAAAATCGCGGGACGCTTGTGCGTATCTCGCTATCATCTGCTCATGGATTGGGGAGAGCGTCATGTTCTGCACAATAGCATGCCCATTTGTTAGGTAGTGACGGAGGGATTTAATACTCCCCCATCTTCCATGGGTCGCTATGGAAGCCATGGCCATTCCGTGGTAGTAGTCATGGAAAGCCCCGCCGATACAGGCAGAATGGGGAGTAAGCTTCCCGGAGAGGCCAAAGAAGCTAGTGGCTGATTTAAGCTTCGCTAGATACGTAGAGTAGTAAATAGGAAATGCGCGCCCAGTATGGGAGCACGTTTCAGCATATCGGTGGATTAGGGACAGCACTAGTGGTTCCCGAATCGCATTAAATTGCAGAAGTCCGGTTTTGGCGTCTTTCACGTTAACTCCAACTATCGATTCCGCTAAATGCTTTGTCCGCACATCTCCTTTTTAAGGAGATATCTTCCCAATCTAGTTTCAAGACCTCTGAAGCCCGGAGATAGCCGCCCCATGCAGTAGCGAGGGCGGCTGCTACAGCAGGTTGATTGTTGATTGATGCACCTCAAATAATGAACTACTGCCAACAGTACATGAAGGGTAAGCGGTAACGCTGCTTTGGTTGGTGTTAATCTGTGCCAGCCTTTCAGAGTCTGGCGTGCTCGTGGAAGCAGGGGACTCAGTTCGGGTGCAACAATAGAAAGATGTGATATGAGGTTGGCCATATCTTGTTTTCGCCCCGCAGAGGCATTTTCCATCGCCTCGTTATGCATGTAGTCGCGGAGAAATATATCCAGCCTGTATGCGCTGGGAGGTAAGCTTCCCACTTTACTCTGAAAGCGTTTGAACGCGGACAAATACTTTGCTCTTGTTGAAGCTGCTATGCCATGATGGTATCTCGGACGAACGAGTAGACATCAAAAATTTCTACGGCTTTCTGTTCGAGGTTTGACATGAAATTGGTGTCGCAGGTAGGACTGTGCAATGTATGGAGGTGCTTGCAACAATTCTGTAGGACTGCCATTGAGGACATGCTCGCCGTACGATAGAAATTATGAGTCGGAGGTCGCCAGGGGTATGCGAGCCGGCTTGTCAAACTAATTTAGTAGTTGGCCCGAGTGGGGGCGTCCGAAGTTGGCAGGCTGTTTGGGGCTGAAAGGGGCGGAGCGCGGTACTGCGCAGATATGCGCAAGTGGGATGGAGAATCGGCTGGATTAAGATCAGACGGGAAGTGAATGAATAGTGGTTGTAGATCATGAGCGATAACAATTGCGGCAAAGCGCCTATACGGTAGGGCAAGATCAGGAGATGAGGAGGGGCCTTTCTGGAGTGCTCCGATGGCCACCATTGAGTCGGAGAGTAATGTAGTAGGTAGAAAATCCGCAAAGCGGCAAAACCACCCTACAAGTGTCCCGAGCCTCGGTAGTGTGGTAGAGCAAGCGAATCTTGCGTCAACCGCCAATAGCGAGTATACCCCGAAAGGTCTGCCGGTAATACCGGGTGAAGGTTGGGGTGCTCACGCACGAAGTGCGTATTGATGGAGCGAAAGACGTAACCCGTCGAGCTGTATAGCTAAAGCTAATTCGTCCTAGAAGGATAGAAAAGAGCGATGCAAACACTGTTCAGTGGAGTCGTAAATTCCACGTGAGTTTACGTTACCTCTAAAGGTTAAGCACTCAGGCTAATCCAGAGGCGTTTTATACTAGTCTAAGTTACTGTAAACAGTTAGGGTAGGTAGACAGTTAGGAATAAATATCCTTATGTGCACCAATCAGATCCCTGATTATGGCGACTGCGGGAGCCCGCGAGATCACCGACTGTTAGTGTTACAGTGTAAAGTTAGCTGAGTCAGCTTAGTTAAAATTTGCCCCTTGTGGGGTCTTTAGTTGTCCCAATGGGTCCCTCTCCCTCACTGGTCTGAGGTACAGCGAGGCTGTTTCCATTGGTTATTCCCGAACCGGGGTCGTCCAATAGGATGTCGACACGACCCCACCAGGGCAGACCACTCCGTGGTATGACAAGTAAAAACAAGCGTTTGCCTGTGATTGGATAGGAGGCTGCCCATTCTACGGCGAGCAAGGCGGCATGTGCTTCAAGTGCATTGATGTGCTGTGCACGGCTCCACTGATGTGAGAAAGCGGTGGACCATTTTGTGCACCGAACCAGAGCTGCCAGTTGCAAGATCTGCTGCTTGTCACGCTTTTCCATAGATTTGAGCACGAACTTCTCGAATCCATTAATGATGCGTACTGGTACCGATGCGAAACAAACTCCAGCTGCCTCGTTGGATGCATCGAACGCAATCACGGTGTCCCACGTTGTACGATTCAAGCGTACGTGTGAGAGTGGCAGAGGCCAGCGATCGTGCGTAGTTCTTTTTTCACTGCGTCTGGGAGGTGTCGCGAGAAACACTTGCTTGCATTTGCGTAATGAAACGAATGCAGGAGTACCGACAAGAGCGGGCGGATACCCAAAGAGCTCCAAATGACACGACCAATCGCAGCGCGCAGCTCATCGTGTGAGATCTCAGCCGAAAGTATGCATCGCCAAACACCCGAAACCGCTAGATATAGTTTGTTCTGCAGCGGCTGCAAGATCCGCGTTTCGAGATGAAATGACCATCCCATAAAGGGCATACATTTGCGGATAATAACAGTATATTCGTGTAGATGAGAATAAGATTAAATCATGAGAATGAAATTCTTAGTTGGAAATATTGGAATATTTTTATAGATTAAATGAGATTGCTGCACGGAAAAAATAATTCAATAGTGATTGAATGCCGCTTCCAGCCGTAGATGTACATTCATATTCACTGCATTTGGAACAGATCAGGCAGTAGCGCAGCTGCTTGTTATTGCACCATAACACAATCTTCCTATGGGAACCAATCTCTAGTCAGTAGTCTAGTGCTCCCGCAATCTCATAACTAACTAGAGCCACGATCTGAATCTTTCATTTTGCTACCAGTCACGTCTGTGTTTTCGGAAGTGGACGCGGACGTCCAGTCTCTCTAGTACGGGTCCTAGTCGGCCCCGAGATTTACTAGAACAAATGAACGTCCGCGTCCAAAAAAAAATAAAAATTTTTTGGATGCGGACGTCCACTTTCTCTAGTACGTTTGGCGGAATACTAGGACCCGACATCCACTTTCTCTAGTACATATGGCGGAATACTAGGGCCCGGCATCCACTTTCTCTAGTACGTTTGGCGGAATACTAGGACCCGACATCCACTTTCCCTAGTACATATGGCGGAATACTAGGACCCGACGTCCACTTTCTCTAGTACGTTTGGCGGAATACTAGGACCCGACATCCACTTTCTCTAGTACATATGGCGGAATACTAGGGCCCGGCATCCACTTTCTCTAGTACGTTTGGCGGAATACTAGGACCCGACATCCACTTTCCCTAGTACATATGGCGGAATACTAGGACCCGACATCCACTTTCTCTAGTACGTTTGGCGGAATACTAGGACCCGACATCCACTTTCTCTAGTACATATGGCGGAATACTAGGACCCGACATCCACTTTCTCTAGTACGTTTGGCGGAATACTAGGACCCGACATCCACTTTCCCTAGTACATATGGCGGAATACTAGGACCCGACATCCACTTTCTCTAGTACGTTTGGCGGAATACTAGGACCCGACATCCAGTATACAATATATCAGCGAAAACCGGGAGGGAAGAAATTACAGGGGATGGTAAATTCAGGGCCCATATCGGACCGTATTTTATTCTCTCATTTAGGAAACTGCTCGTATACAACACGTCTCTCTAGAATAGGAAATAAATACCCGGTTAGAATAGGAAATACGTATCCAGCCAGAATAGGAAATACGTATCCAGCCAGAATAGGAAATACGTATCCAGCCAGAATACGAAATACGTATCCAGCCAGAATACAAAATACCTGTCAGCATATCGTCGATCACCCATATCCCTCACTATCACGTTCTCCCTACCATCCGAACGCCATGCACCACCATCCGCACATACTGCAAGAACCCTCACGACCTAGATTACAAAAATCCGCTCCTTCCCAATTCCATCCCCGCTTTCCTCGACACCACCCCAGCCCATTACATCATCAAGACATCAAACACGAACATGGTCAGCAAAATCTTACACCACTTGAAACCCACTCTCACTTCTATCGTATGCCCCAAAACATACACATACCAGAAACACCTCACAGCTTCATTCCCCATCTTCCTACATCCCTTCTTCACTCTCCTTCAGTCCTGCCGTTCCTGCTTCACCACTCCTGCATCACATACAAAACATCAACCCCAACAGTCAGATTCAAAAGCAACGCTTACCACGACAGATATCCTAGAAACTCCCTTACTTACCTCTCCGAGAGGATGACTGAATCATCCATCCTACACAAAATACAAACCATGATCCAAAAACCTTGCAATGAATAATCAAAGTCAGCAGTCCATATCTTCGCAAAACAAGTCTTGGTGCTCAATGAAACTTACCTTCCGTCATCACCATTCCTGCATCACCTACACAATATCGGAATCAACCACAACAGTCAGACCCGAAACCAACCTTCCCTCGCTGCTTACTTTCAAAACTCGCACACTTACCTTCGCTCCACACAATACACACCATGACTCAATAGGCTTCCAATGAAAAATATCGCATCAACGGAAATAGTCAGACTCAAAACCAACTTCCCTCGCTGCTTACTTTCAAAACTCGCACACTTACCTTACCCGTTCCATCCTGCACACAATAAAAACCATATATCACGTAATCGTGTAGCCAAGAAAAGTAGTCAGCATTCCGCATCTTCGCACAACCGGTCTGGGCGCCCAATATGACTTACCTTCCGTCATCACTATTCCTCCATCACCTACGCAACATCGGAATCAATCGCAACAGTCAGATTGAAAACCAACGTTTCCCTCGCTACATACCCTGAGAACTCGCAAATGTACCTCTCATCCATCCTACACACAATACAAACCATGATCCAAAAACCTTGCAATGAATAATAATCATAGTCAGCAGTCCATATCTTCGCAAAGCACATCTTGGCACTCAATGAAACTTACCTTCCGTCATCAACATTCCTGCATCATCTACACAACATCGGAATCAACCACAACAGTCAGACTCAAAACCAACCTTCCCTCACAGCATACTTTCAAAACTTCACGTACCTCTCTTCCATCCTCCGCTCAATACACACCATCAGTCAACAGGCTTCCCATGAAAAATATCGCATTAACGGAAATAGTCAGACTCAAAACCCACCCTTCCCTCAACGCATACCCTCGAAGGTAGAGGATGGAACGAAGGTACGTGCGCGAATCTTGATCAAGATTCGCGCACGTACAAAGCAAAGTCGGTCAAAGAATATCAGTCGGTGATGAGGGCGGAGTGGAGCCTGCGGCGTCGACCGGACAGCTTTCTGCGTCCGCTTAAGTCTTGCTGTGCATACTCGAAATCATCGCCGGCAGTGAGATTGAGTATGGCCCAAGCCATGGTCTCTGATTCCCCGAACAATGAGATCCGGATCGAGAACAACAAATATAAACATATAATCATATATATGAGAATCCATTTGCTTTCCTTACATGATCCGTGGCATATCCGCTGTAAAGCACATTCAGATTCCACGAAGTTCGGAAATAAAAAAGTTTATTATTACAAATGAATTAATTGAAAATTCATCTCCCAGGGTGGTCGTTCGTCCTTCCATGCACACGTTGCCAGCACGCAATGTGATGTAACAGTTGGAAATGATTGAACTCTCGGTTAAATTCCACCGTTGGGATGTCAGCTGGAGTGAGCACAAAACTACTACCCACAAAACTACGAACGAACACGTTACATTCCAAGTCTCGAAAGCACCACAAAAATAAAATTGGTCGCATCTGGACGGCACAGTCTCCCCTGTTCAGCTCGCAATCCTCCCTTTTGCGCCAAAACTCGACATGGAATGCAAGTATGAAGGGTGCTTCTACTACTGCGTAGATGCTTATGCGCTCGCGCTGCATGAGCGAACGTGTCGCTACCGTTTCAACCCCTCTCCCCAACATTTCAACAACGCTCGTGTCCCTGCCGTCACCCATGAGCCTGCTCGAAACGGCGACCATGATTCCCCGCAACCCAGCTCCCCAGACCCAGAATCTGGTCGTGCTTCCTCCAGCGACTCACCCTGTGACGCTCCACTGCCACCAACCTCAACCCCCTCCCGCGCAGACCTCCTCGTGCAATCCCTCGCCGCCAGTCTCACAACCCTCGAGTACAAGGCCGGCGCTGGCCGCGTGAGCGAAGTCATCACCATCCTACAAGACCCCGCATTCTCCCTAGAAAAGTTCAACAGCGCCGTTCGCACCGTAGAAGAATGTCGCCACGTTACCGCTTCCATGGTCGAAACACATTTCCGCACCGAAGGTTACAAGAGCCACATCATTCCAGACAAAACTGGTAAGTACTCGGCACGGCTGTACCTCCGCGACCCAGTCGACATGCTCCGCAGGCAGTTAGCACTGGCTAACGACCAAAATACTCTCTTCCACCCCTCCCCACAGACCGCCCCAGACGGCACCGCAATATTTTCTCATCCCCTACACACAGAATTCGCGAAAACGCTGCACCAGGTTACTAGACAGCGCGTGCAGCTCTCGGAAGATCCACAGGTCGTATGGGCAGAGGAAAATGATCCCACCGCTTCCTCCTTTGCCGGCCTCCTCCAAGTGTACTCCGACAAGAGCAGCACAAGCCTCAAGAGCTCCGCAATCGTCGCATACCCCATACACGTCACACTGCTCAACTTCTCCGCCCCCCTCCGTCGCCACTGCATCCGTACCGGCCTCACCATCGTCGGGTATCTTCCGTACATTGTTAACCCTTCGTCCAACGCCTTGTTCGGTGATGAAATGCCGACAACCTCTAGTTCTGCTAGTCGCGCTCGCAAAATTGATATTCTTCATAAAGCACTCGAAAAAGTGTTTTCGTCCCTATCCACCGCGTTCTCTTCCGGGTTCCCCTGCACAGACTCCACTGCAACTGCCCGCCAATGCTTTCCCATCCTAGCCAATTATTGCTGCGACTTTCCAGAGGCCAAAGAGCTGTCATGCACTCGCAACAGCACTACCACCACACATCCCTGCCACCGCTGCTACATCCCCGCCACTCAACTTGAATCCAGCGCGCCACACCAGCCCCGCTCCCTCGATGATACACGCTCTGCACGCCAAGAGAGCGCTCAGGAGCATACAACTGCTCCGCTCGAAGCTCTCTCCCTCCTCGAACAACACTCTGTCCTCGAATCGACCGCTCTTTTACCCACCAACAGTCCCCTAGACCCCTACAACATTTTCTCCTTCGAGCCTCTGCACAATCTCCACCTCGGCATCTCAAAAGCTCATCAAACAGTGCATTGTCCACCGCCTCAGCTCCCCAGACCTCACCACCACTGCCTCCCATTCCGGGACACCTCGCACCTTCAAGAAGGTGAAAAAATCCATCCTCGCCGGCTCAAACAGCATTCTGTCCGCTATCGAACGCGACTACTACATCACCGGTCTTCATGTCGACTTCTCCAAGGGTGAGAAGGGCACCAATTTGAACGGCCTCTTCACGGAGGACGGCATACGCGGCATGCTCGCAGCCAAAGACTATCACCATGTCGACATGGTGTTCCCTTTCATCGCAGCATTCATTGACACATGCTGTGACGAAGTAGATACAGCCCCCCTCACTTCCATCTGCACGCAATACTCTGACCTCGTCGCATGGGTCATGAAACGCGGTCGCATCAAGCACTGGACTGCCGCCGAACTACAAAGCCTCCAGAACTCCATTTCCTATTTCAAACAATCAATGCTCTCCACCCTCGGCCCATTCCACACCACAGGTCTCAAAACTTTCAAGTTCCATCTTCTAGACCATCTTCCCGGTGACTTGCAGAGATATGGCGCCCTGGAACACATTGATGCAGGCCCCTACGAACACTCGCATCTTCTGTTCAAACAGAGTTATAGGAAAACCTCTCGAAGGCGCTCCACAGCCATGGAAGAGACTATTCGCCACATGGAATTCTCCTTGGCCACTCCAACTGGTCATACCCCATCGAACACATTGGGAAACGCACGCATGATATCGCCCACAGACGGTGCAGTACTCGTTCGCGACGGATTCACCGTTGCACTGCACGACTTTGCCTCCCTGCTGCCCGATGCAACCCTCCTCGTTGCAGATATCGACGGACAGCCCGATCCTGCCACTCTTTTGCCTCTGCACAACTCCTCGTTCCCGTCTGGCACCATAACGCTATTCCAGCAACTCGGTGACACAGCTGCACAAGCGTTCCTCACCCTCGCTAGACTGCGCGCCACGGCAGAAGGCCCTCCAATACATGACATGGACATTTCCGTCACCGTGGTAAAGTCCGCCTACGTCATGGGAGGGTACGTCCCAGATGCCGACGACTTTGACCCGCACAGTGGCATGCTTCGCCCCACAAACGTGTCGAGGCACAAGCAGCAGCGCGTCTTTGCAACTTCATCATTCGGCCCCGCAAAGAGATCGCAGTACTCCTTTGTCGTCATCTCCGGAACTGCCGATGACTACAGAACCATATGGGTAGGGCGCGTCCTGGCACTGGTACGCCTGCAGTCTCCAAACCTGTTTCAACCTGTAGAACTCGCTTTCGTTCAGTATATGACCTGCTTTGCCCCAAAAACCGCTGTGGAAAAATCACTTGGGTGCATTTGTTTAAAGTGGTCCACATGGGACCCGGACAACGGATCCGTTGACAGCAATGACACTGCATCCCACAGTGCAGGTGGTCCTTGGTTTGACCTCATTCCTGCATCTACTATATCTGGCACCGTGCACATCGTACGAAGTAACTTTCCAGTCAAGCCATTTACGAAACAAATGCACTGGTCGGACCACCGTTTCTATCTCAACCGCTTCTACACCAACACTGATTACCAATTCACAGATGATAATGAAGAAGAATAAATCTAAATCGCAGCACTCTATTGATAATGTACTACATGATAAACCTTCTAGTCAACGTCACATTTACTGCACTAATTTCAACCATCCTCCATTACGCCAAAACCGTTATCAGCAGTGGCTGCATGGCGCCGCTCCATGCCCCATACTGTGGGGCATTGATTTCGACATTCAGGTTTGCAGTCAGGTGTCCAGCATATGGGTCAACGACGAAAAGTTCTGCGCCAATTAGTCCTTGCGCAATCACACAATCCATTACAGCACCGAGGTTTGACGTAATATGCGATTGAATCCAATCCTCGGACACTAGAACAAGTGATGAGCAGCGGTTTACATCATCAACGACATGAACAATTCCAGACCCCTCTCCGCTTTGCCACACTTCAACAGCCTCTCTCGTCACAGTACGGCTTGCAAACACATGCCGTGACTGTGCACTAGTCCGCTGTTCGCTCTCGACAACGTCCGTTTCTTCCCTTGCTTGCGAGCCTTGGAGACAAGACATGCAGTACACCACCATACCAACTAATTGCTGAAAAGCTACCCCCACATATTGACTGTACCGCCTTGTAAACTCCTTCTGCCGTGCACCTCCTTTCCCCTTCGGTTCATCCAAACACTCCACAGTAGTCACTAGCCAAGCATCCAGGCGCGCCAGCGTTAGTATGCTCGTCTCTATGTCCATTACTTGTTCTGGTCGTATCGAATAACCCCTGAAGATGTCCAGCACATTCACAGCTACTCGGTTGTTAAACCATGCATCACCATTCACTTCCATTTCGAAGCTGTCAGGAACCAAGCCTTTGCTGTATCGCAGCTCTGAGAACGGTGCCGTTCGCCACCTCCCCATATCCAAATCACCGTTACTTTCCCGTTTCAAAAGCTTCTCAGACGCTTCGCGCTTTTGTTCCTCTCGCTCGTCCATCTCAGCTCGCGTCGTCAGCATCGTGCATCTAGACATTAATTTCGTGTACCCCAGCGAACCGAACAATCTGTCCCTCGCATTACGCTTCCGTGCACTCATCACGTCGGACAGTTTCTGCGTCACCTTCACTTTCAATTCCTTGCTCCCCGCCACAGCCTCTTGACAGCACACACGCTGCTCCTCATCGGAAAACACATCACACCACGGACTTTGACGCAGTACGTGTCGCACCAAGTCATTCAGCAGATCACTCTCGTCCCTGTACGAAGGTGTATACCACTGCAGATTCTTGATGATATAGCCCGGAGGGGTAGCAATATATCCTACACCGTTTTCGCTCCAAAGTGCCCCTTCTACCGGCTCTACCTCGATGGTACGTCCAGTCCAACGTCTCTGCGTTTGTTCCGCTATAGGGTCCAGCTCCATAGTCTCGTTCTTGCACCACTTTGTCAGGTTTTCCTCAACCGCCCTAAGAACTCCAAGGTATTTCACAGGAATGGCTTTCTGTATTTTCGACTTACCGCCACCGTGATCACTGATTCTACCTGTTCTCGCAATTGCAGTAAGGCTGGCATTTTCCGCCTGCAGAGTCTTCACCTTAGCCTCCAACGCAACAATCTCCGTGGTGAGCGCCTTGTTTGCTATGTCCTGGCTAAACACTTTTTTTTCAGCTCCGCGATCTTCTTCTGCGCATTGATGCGACTCGCCATTAAATCGATGGATTCCGGCGGATGCAACCTCTCTGCCCTCACCGTCCCCCATCTCCCACGCTATCGGGAATATGATGTCCTCCATCGCCAATAGCCTGACGTCGCGGGGGCGTTACGCGCATATTTGGCACCAATGACAGTCTGTTGTGACGAGGCCCGCACTCCGGCTGCTCTCTCCCCTCAGTACCACCTGACCGCCGATGATAGTTGGCATCCTGTGAACGTTGCTCAGAAACAACATCCCTTGCCGCTATCCTCGGGTCCCTGACTGCATTACCTGCTGGGGCTGATGTACTCGGCATAGTTGGCGCAGTGGGGGTCACAGCCTCCAGTGTCTCGCGAACCCCCGGCTGGGACTCCGTCTGCAGCACCTCCGCATCTGCCAACCCGGGAGGAACTACCTTTGCCATAGCACTCTGCCGCAATTCCAACATGTTTTGAGCCACTATCATGTCATCATCATGATGTTCACTGTCCCTGCGAGCACGCTTGCCTCGGTCAAGCCCCATCTCTCTCCGCGCCGTTCCTCCTTCCTCACTTTCTCGCTGCGGATCCCCAGTTCTGCGCCGGTCCGTCTTGCGACTACCGGACCGCGGTTCAATGCTGCCGGTAGGCCCAGACCGCTTCTTCGCACGGGATTGTCGGGCACTCGATACAGCAGCTGCTGACCGGGTTTTCTGGAGGCCCGGAGGCTTTGGAGCTTTCTTCGCAATACGCGGCGGCATAATGAAGCTTTCCCGGAAGCGATGGAACGATTGAGTTGCACGAGATACAAAAAAAATTGCTGTATAGTGTCGGTAACCACAACGGTCTGCGATGAACGTTCAGGTCAGGTCAAGTACCGGAGAATACGCCAACAGCCCAGATTGTATACGGTAGGCAGTCATCAACAGTATTTAATGAGGTACAATTACAGCTGTAGAGCTAGGCCGCGAGCACCCCTATGTCCGGAAGACGTCCTGATTTGAATTAAAATTTGGGCTATTCTCAAAAACATGCACATGTGAACATGTTTTTGAGATGGGGGTGTGCCGTACGGCACTTTCGACCGCCCAAATCGATGTTTTTTGCAATATTTTTTTCTGCCCTGAATTGTAGAATTTCTGGGCCGGACAGCAATGCAACTGAGCTGGACATCCACCGGGCGTCCATTTCAACTTGGTCGTGTATTTTGCATCTGCACGCATAACAGCATCCAAGCAGTCAGGTTCACTGCTCGGACGAAGTGCATCTAGAGTGTGAACGATTGGTTTTTGACAGGCGAGTACTGCTCAATAGGTTTCACCCTGGAGTAATGGTGGCTGGACATGCTGCATTATATGATATACTTCAACTCTGGAACGTAGCTTTATTTGTAGTCGAAATGAAAACATCTTTCGTGACCCTAATTCCATGCTCTAAACGCTGTCCCATAATGAACGTAGAGCTCCTGCCCCGGACGGATATCGCGGATTGCACGTACTACAATGATCTTCGGATTTTCTAGGTCCTTCGCCTTGAGCTTCTTCCCCGTCGAACCGCTGCTGTAGTTCTCGACAAACTCGACGTTGGCCATCCGCCTGGTGTCTTCCGCCGGAGTGTCCTCACCTCGCAAATACCGCGGGTCGTTGATGAACTGCGCCGAACAGAACGGAGCCGGAACAATCCAAATTGGATGCTCGATGTTTTCGTCGTCCTCCGCTGTTGCATACAGCTTGATGGCATACATCAAGAATGTTTCCTTCGTTATCGCCATGTGACCCTCTCCGTACGCGAACCTCATCGACTCCTTGCTCATATCAGAGTACACAACAGTTCCGTAGTATGCACATACTTCGTCGCCAACATTAAATGTCTGTTCAGCGAAGAGCCCTCTTCCTGCATTTGGATGCTTAATCAGCGATGGTCGAACGCTCAATTTTTTCGCAACACAATCGTGTGCCCGCATCACGCGAGGGTTTTCAGTTTGCAACCAGCGGCGCAGGGAAGGTGGCCAATAATGTACCGGTTTTTTCCATGTGCTCGTGCGACGCAATCGACTCTGGGCACAGCTGCCAGAGGTACTGCCGAATATATTTCGGGAACACTCTGGTACAGGGGAAGGCCAGGTGGGGGTTCGATGATCCTGCGTTCCCTCTGCGTACGCATCGTGACAGAGGGGGACGCCAAGAACTTCTCAGCACTCTGTTTCGCTTCTGTCGTGACCCTCATGTCAGTGTTGTTTGAAAGAATTACACGTGACATGACTGCACACAGCTTTGGAAGCGATCGTGCCACACACAATTTGTCCATGTCACTGCCAACGAAAACACGGTGCTCAGGCAAGCTCATAGCTGCTTTTTCCCGTTGCGAAAGTGCCAGAGAATGGATCGACAACAATATCACCAGGCTGTGAATGCTGGCTGATCAACTCCATCATGAGAGCGACGCTCTTCTGCTCTGCACGAACTCTGACCGTAGCACCGGTTGTGCTCCTTGTTCGCCACACCATCTCATTCGAATCGATGGCGGGCATATTGATGGTGACGTTGCACCACGCCGGGTACGTGCCGTCCATGTATCCGTGGTCCTATAGGCCACCATCTCGCTTCCAGTCTTGAACGGAACACCTCGCTTCCAGAAGTGGATAGCGACCTCTGCCATGTTCATGCGTTGGTACCTCTTCCGCCCCGGCATTTGATAGAGGTGCCCAGGTAGTCGGACAAACAACAGAGGTACCTCGTCAACGAAGAAAACTGAATTCCGAACGACGTCCTCCTCCTCCTCGTCCTCCTCCTCCTCCTCATCCGCACTTTCTTCGCCACTGTGCTGCGATGCTTCGGAGTCCGAATTCATGGACGTAACCTCTTCTTCATCCGACCCGTCATCACTGGCAGCAGCATCGGTTGGGCCTTCTGACTGCGGTCCTTTGTACGTTTCCAAGTAATGGAACCATTCGTAGAACTGCAAAACGGAGCAGAACACGATGCCGTGGCCACCGGGGCGCAACAGCTCGTCAAACACTTCGATGCTAGCCTGCATATCTTCTGCAGTTAGCCTGTCGTACGAAGAGTTGGAATCGTTCCTCTACGACGAACATTGTAGGGCGGATCTGTCAGAATGAGCTGAACGTTGCCCGTGATGGGCACGTGTTCTCGGCTCTCGTCGGCACTGACCAAATCTTCGAAAGGGACGTCATACACCGGCAATACTGACAATTTTTCGAAAGAAAGTCCTTTGCGAGAGCCTGCCCTTCACTTTCCTGCTCTTCTGTCGCATGGGGTGACGGTGACGGGGGAGACGGCCCTTGGGCAGTAAGACTGGTCCTCCCAGGTCCAAGTTGAAGCCTGGTTGTGTGTTTGTCGACGGAACCAAACCTCTCCCTCCTGTGTTGCGACGAGTGGAGTTCATCAACCGGCTTGGGGACCTTTTCTGCGTCCCCCGGCTTGTGGTGCCGGGCGGAGGACAGCCATAACGTCTTCGTCGAGGGTGTCAAAGTACGCGGCACTTGTCCGGATTTCCGCTTGACAAGTATATTTCCAGCGCCCCCACAGCGGTCGGACTCCGGCCAGGTGTACAGGTCCGGGTTGACGATAAGAAACTGCAACCGGGCGAAGAACTTCCTCACAAGGTCCCCTAAATACACTTGCTGCGCACTGGTTCTTGCTCTACTTTTCCACCATATCCATCAGATGAGATAGGGTAGCTTTGTCGTGGTAAAGATCTAGCTTCTGCTCTATCGGTGCGAATAGACCTCATCGAGCACGTCAAACCAATGCTCACTGCTGTCGAAAATGATGTACGGCGCCATCAAATCTTC
>JALQPE010001002.1:0-28859 GCA_030407315.1 Asparagopsis taxiformis
CCAGAAATCTACATTCAGGGCAGAAAAAAATATTGCAAAAAACATCGATTTCAGCGGTCGATTGTGCCGTACGGCACACCCCCATCTCAAAAACATGTTCACATGTGCATGTTTTTGAGAAAGCCCAAATTTTAATTCAAATCAGGGTGTCTAATTTGGCCACAACGGCCCCAGGAACCGACCGCCGCCCGAGTGGGGTGTCACTGGCTTCTGTAAGCACTAATTGTAAGGCTAAATGGCGTACTGACAAAGGGTCAATTTCAGGCTCAATACGCCCAGGACAGGTCTTGGTCCTGTTCCATCATGGTCCCACCCCACTCTCTCACGACCAACCTGAAATGCACGTCCGGTGGATGTCCAGCTCGATTGCACTGCTGGCCCAGCCCGGAAATTCTAAAATTTCGGGCACAAAAAAATTGTAAAAAATCAACGATTCAGCGGGTCGTTTGTGCCGTACGGCACACCCCATTTCAAAAACATGTTCACATGTGCATGTTTTTGAGAATAGCCCAAATTTTAATTCAAATCAGGGTGTCTAATTTGGCCACAACGGCCCCAGGAACCGCCGCCGCCCCGAGCGGGGTCATCACTGGCTTCTGTAAGCACTAACTGTGAGGCTAAATGGCGCCGGAAGATGGGTCGATTGCAGGCTTCAAGCCTAATTATGCTAGGGAGAAATCTTCTTCCGTGTTTTACTCCCTCAACAGAAACACACTACTCACCCATCACGTTACTCATATTCCGTGCCTTTATATTAGTAGTGAACCCGCTGCTTAGTTGCTGCAATGCGTGGATGTAGGCAGCACACGACCAACCTGAAATGGACGTCCGGTGGATGTCCATCTCAGATGCACTGCTGGCCAGCCCAGAAATTCTAAAATTTCGGGCACAAAAAATCTTGCAAAAAATCAACGATTTGGGCGGGTCGATTGTGCCGTACGGCACACCCCCATCTCAAAAACATGTTCACATGTGCATGTTTTTGAGAATAGCCCAAATTTTAACTCAAATCAGGGTGTTCCCCGGATAAAGGGGTGCTCGCAGCCGCCCCAAAAGCCGCCTAGCTTGACAGCTGTAATTTTAACACATTACACATCAAGGACACTGCCTGCTTCACGCCACCTCGTCAGGTTTCGAGAGCCCGACTCGGGCCCGTTCTGAACGGACACTCACATCTCGATTGCCTGTCTTGCATTCCAGCGGTCACGATAGGTGTGTGTACCTAACAAAATTTCGGTTGTATTGTGTTATTATTTCCAGCGATTGGCGTTCACGACCATTCTTCAACTTAACGTGAAACATACCATCCACATCACTCGAATACGTCAACGTCAACCATCTCTTTTCCTTTCCAACTCAACAACCATGGCGGATACGCATTTCAGCAGTTTGTTTTCAACGGTTTGCGGCGATCAAGTGAGCGCGTCAGCGGAGTCGCGCGGACTCAAGCGCGGCGTCGATGTCGACTTGTTTGCGGACGTGGACGGTGCGGCTGTGCATATTGGGACGGCTTCGGTGAGCACTGCTGGTGGCGATGTTGGCCTTCCGCGCACGCTGCACAACCACAAGCTGCCGGAAAACGACGAGGCGGACTATATCGTCGTGCGCAACATTGCGACTAAGGACAAGTTCAAGGACCTCCCGTTCCCGTACATGTTTGATGGCGCCGAGGGACCGCCGGAGACGATGGGTGGAGCATACGCCGCGGCGTTTTACCCTTGGGATACTCGGATGATGCGCCCCGCTGCGGAGGATGGCTCTAGCGACATTCGTACCCTGCTGCAGCGTCAAACTCAACAAAGCAGCGACGAACCAGGCCAGCTCGGGACGGATGCCCAGTACCGGTCCAGCAGGCGAAATCACTGGTTCGGGGGGTACGAAGCATCCAGACGCTCCGTCCCGGTTTCGGGAGGCACGAAGCGCCCTGCTCGCTCTGCCAGAGCCTCCAGTGGAGGCACGAAGCACCCTGCTCGCTCCAACGTCACCGAAGCTACTACGCAGGACGTAACCGAGGTGGACGACGAACCGGAGGTGGCGGAAAGCATTCGTGAGCAGCAGGGGACGCAAATTATGGTGCCCAAGTTTGTGACGTCGGATTACGTCGGAGAAGGAGCGACTGTGTTGGTGAGGCAGCTAGTGGAACCGGCCGTGACCCTTCGCGATGTCAAAGAAGACCACGTGGAGGACCTGCGCAAACAATATGTTGGCGGTGGGGTATGTGAGCTCTTCGCGTATCACTGTGACGGTGCTGAGGTCGCAGAACACGCATTTGTCCGCCGACACGCGTCTGTTCCAGAATGGCAAATTCCATGCCAATGCGAACGTGACCGTGATCGACGGACTGCATCGTCTCAATGCTATGCATAGCATTGCGGATGACTTCACGCGCCTCACCCGTATGCACAGAACCAAGCTGCCACAGGAGGCAAACCGCTTGCGCTGGGTTACTCAGCCTCTGGATGTGTACTACCTTCGCCGCAAGGACGACAGTGATCTCCAGCCTCATGAGATCATCCACAAGAGTGCAGAGTCGAACCATACGACTGGGACGCAACTGACGGAGCGCTCCCTGGTTCGAATCTTGTCGTCCATCCAGCAGTTCATCCGTACGATTGCTGTTGCAAACAACGTGGAAAACGCTGGCGACTTGCGTGAGTCTGATGTCATCCGAACATTGTTCGAGGCGCAGTTCATGGGGATGATGAATTCGACGAACACGGCTCGGCGGTGGACGCGTTTGGCTATAGCAACGCTGAAGCATCCTGTTCTCGACGACGTGTTGCGTGAGCTGAACAATTCCGAGCGCCGCAACGAGATTGGGATAACGCACCTGGACCACAAGATAGTGCGCGAGTTGCTGGAAGAAAACTTTGTCTTCGTCTTGCGTGGTCTTTCGGAGTACTTGAACCCTGCTCATGGCGGACGTCCGGATGGACGCTTTGACGTGAACGACTTTTATACATACGTCCGTCGCGTGACTGCAATAGCAAATTCTCTGTACGCTGCGTTTGGGCGCCCAAAGAGTATTATGCGCAAGTCATTTCTGAGCACAGAGATGGCAATTGGGTCGGTTAAGCAGCCGAAGGAGTTGCAATGGCATCTCACCAATGCCATTGCAATGTATAGAGGGGACGACCGGAGCAGTGAGGTTCGAATGCGACGGAGAACCACGCGTTTACAGGATTTGGAAACGAACTTGAAAGAGTTTTTCAATCCGACATTGAAGAAGAAGACTAAGGCTCGACGCAAACGCCGCCCTTCTGCTGCCAATGTGAGACTCACTCACAAGAAGCAGCGGAATGTCGAACATGAGCCTGCTTCGCATGGCATCCGCCGCCGTTCACAGCGACTTCGCTCGACGGGGAGCACGCCTCGAGGAAGAAGAGCCGGTTGTGGTACAACAATCCGCCGGGGAAGAAGAGCAGGCCGTTGTTGATAAACCCACCGATCAACAACAAGCCACTGCTTCCGGTGATGAGGTTGACGAAGACTCCGCCCGTTCCCCCCGATTCTGCCGTTGAGATTGTCCCCCAAGATAACCAACGTGCTGGTGCGACTCCCTCCAACCAAGAATCTGTCCATACCGCTTCGGACGAGGAAGACAAACAGGGTGCAGACGAGGGCCAAGTCGAAAGCAAGGGGGTCCGCGGTGACAATTACATTCACTGTTCCGGAAGGAGTGGAAGTCGATGAAGACGGTTACATCGTTCGTGACTCTCCTTCTGAAGACGACCTCCTCTTCGACGACCGTATGCCGTCTCTTCCTGACGATTTCGAAGACCGAGCCGAAGGGCATCATCTGGCGCAGCGTCCCGCGGATGTCATCGCATCGGTGAGGGTGGCTGTCTGCCCCGATTGAGCTCAGGTTGTTATTGGAGAGTGTGGAAATCGATGAGGAGGGCAGAGAGGTGAGGTATTTGAAGCAAGTGGCGATGGACCCTGTGTTTGAGGGGCTGCATATTCCGGAAGAACATCGGGCTCGTGTGCTATTCGAAATCGATCACGTCTATCCGATGTTCTTCGCAGCGGGAAGATGTGGAAGATGGCCAAGGCGATGTGTGAGCCTACATCGACGTTTCTACCCTCGAGGCTGGACTTCGCCCAGGTTGCGCGAATGTCTACAAGCTGGAAGGATTCGTATGAGGCCGGCACTGGTATGGCGTACTTCCACAATTGCCGAACGGAAATCAACGAGCGAGGGTATACGGTGATGCACAATTTCGCGGATGTAAGCTACCTCGATGCGTCGGACAAGTTCCCATTTGACTTGGGTCTCATGGAAGAAATTCCTAACCAGGAATTGTTTCGGTACTTTTTGGGAACATGGGAGGGGGAGCAGGTGCACAAGGACCCTGGGAACCGGCAGCTGTGGAGTCCCATTGTCAATACAGGGGACGATGAAACAGATGAGAAGAACCGGAATGAGGGGAGGGCTCGCTTCACGTCTACACGCCAGTGCCTGGTTGACTATGCAGAGAACGACGAGACGCATATCGACCGGTTCAAGTTTGTGACGCGGCGAGCCCTGCTGGATGTGTGGTTGGGAATCCTTGTCCGGCTGATAGGGCTGGAGGAGTGCGGTTTACCGGGAGAAAAACTTGTCATGCCGGCATCTGGGGGGACGGTTTTGATAACGGGAAAGGGGTGTCCTCGGCAGGTCCCACACAATGATTTCCCTGTTCCTCCTCGCGACCGCAAAGATCAACTTCCGGGTTACTTTGTTATTGCCAACGGAGATGACCCATTCCCTATCTGGGTGTGTCCAGGTCCCACAAGTACGTCTTTTCCAAAGCGCTGGAATTAGATATGTACGCCAAGACGAAGCTGAAGAAGGTAATCGTTCCGCCACGTTCAGTCTTCATCGGTCACGGCCATGTACAACATGCCGGGGCAGGGCATGTCGACAGAGTTGTGTCACACACGACAACGAGGTATCACACGTATTTCAGGAATGCGTCGTATCCGATTCCCGACAATGTTTCGTTTGGTTTCATCAGGCGGTTGGGATTCGAAGAAGAAGTCATCGCCAATGCTCCGCGCCGGTCTGCAAGGCAAAGTCAACCGGCACCTGTCAATGTTCGCCACAAGACAGTTGTTCCCATCCCGGTCAAGAAAGATGGTAGGCCGAAGACAGGGCAGCTCCGAATGATGCGGATGAAGACGACAGAACCTCGCAAGGATGTAATGCACACACCGAGTGTGGCCCCGGTAGTGCCTCTTCTGCCGGGACAACCTGGATATCTAGTTCACTATCATAGTGAGGACGAAGAGGAAGAACAGTTTTCCGACGGCTAGATATCTTAACAACAACTACTTTAGCAAACAATTATCGAGAATATAATCATCTCCTTTATCACTTTCAATCTATGAACCTACTATAATGCACTTCCGTTCCATGCTTTCAAACTAGATTGTCCATTCCCTAGTGGGTTGGAGCATGATTCCAGGACGATTCCCTCACATCTCTAGACTCGATGGTCTATGCTAGAAATAGCAGAACAATTGGGTTTATACGTGCTTCATCGCCAACTTGCTTCTGGTAATGGCTGGACGTGCACGATACACGATCACCTGAAATGGACGTCCGGTGGATGTCCAACTCAGATGCATTCCTGGCCGGCCCAGAAATTCTACAATTTCGGGCACAAAAAAATATTGCAAAAAACATCGATTTGGGCGGTCGATTGTGCCGTACGGCACACCCCCATCTCAAAAACATGTTCACATGTGCATGTTTTTGAGAATAGCCCAAATTTTAATTCAAATCAGGGTGTCTAATTTGGCCACAACGGCCCCAGGCACCGGAACCGCCGCCCCGAGCGGGGTCATCACTGGCTTCTGTAAGCACTAACTGTAAGGCTAAATGGCGCCTAACGATGGGTCGATTCCAGGCTTCAAGCCTAAGTTATGCTAGGGTGACATCGTTTCCCCTGTTCCATCATGGTCCTGCCTTACTCCTCCACGACAAACACTACTCACCCATCACGTTACTCGTATTCCGTGCACTTTGTATGAGTAGTGAACTCGCCTGCTTAGTTGCTGCAATGCGTGGATGTAGGCAGCACACGACCAACCTGAAATGGACGTCCGGTGGATGTCCATCTCAGATGCACTGCTGGCCAGCCCAGAAATTCTACAATTTCGGGCACAAAAAAATCTTGCAAAAATCAACGATTTGGGCGGGTCGATTGGCGTACGGCACACCCCCATCTCAAAAACATGTTCACATGTGCATGTTTTTGAGAATAGCCCAAATTTTAATTCAAATCAGGGTGTCTAATTGGCCACAACGGCCCCAGGCACCGGCCACCGGCCCCGATCGGGGCTATCACTGGCTTCTGTAAGCACAACTGTAAGGCTAAATGGCGTCTGACGAAGGGTCAATTTCAGGCTCAATACGCCAGGGACAGGTCTTGGTCCTTGTTCCATCATGGTCCCGCCCCGCTCTCTCACGACCAACCTGAAATGGACGTCCGGTGGATGTCCAGCTCGATTGCATTGCTGGCCAGCCCAGAAATTCTAAAATTCGGGCACAGAAAAATATTGCAAAAAAACATCGATTTGGGCGGTCGATTGTGCCGTACGGCACACCCCCATCTCAAAAACATGTTCACATGTGCATGTTTTTGAGAATAGCCCAAATTTAATCAAATCAGGGTGTCTAATTTGGCCACAACGGCCCCAGGAACCGACCGCCGCCCCGAGCGGGGGTCATCACTGGCTTCTGTAAGCACTAACTGTGAGGCTAAATGGCGCCGAAAGATGGGTCGATTCCAGGCTTCAAGCCTAAGTTATGCTAGGTACGCATCTTCTTCCGTGTTTCATAATGGTCCCGCCTTACTCCCTCAACACAAACACTACTCACCTATCACGTTACTCATATTCCGTGTACTTTGTATTAGTAGTGAACCCGCTGGCTTAGTTTCTGCAATGCGTGGATGTAGGCAGCACACGACCAACCTGAAATGGACGTCCGGTGGATGTCCAGCTCAGATGCACTGCTGGCCAGCCCAGAAATTCTAAAATTTCGGGCACAAAAAATCTTGCAAAAATCAACGATTTGGGCGGTCGATTGTGCCGTACGGCACACCCCCATCTCAAAAACATGTTCACATGTGCATGTTTTTGAGAATAGCCCAAATTTTAATTCAAATCAGGGTGTCTAATTTGGCCACAACGGCCCCAGGAACCGACCGCCGGCCCCGATCGGGGGCTATCACTGGCGTCTGTAAGCACCAACTGTAAGCCGGAGCCGGCTGCCGCCCCGATCGGGGCTATCACTGGCTTCTATTAGCACCAACTGTAAGCCAAAAATCGCGTCTCACGAAGGGTCGATTTCAGGCTCAACACGTCAGGGAAAGGTCTTGGTCCTTGTTTCATCATGGTCCCGCCCCCACCCTCTCGCGACCAACCTGAAATGGACGTCCGGTGGATGTCCAGCTCGATTGCATTGCTGGCCAGCCCAGAAATTCTAAAATTTCCGAAAAATCAATTTGGTGGCCCAGCATCTCCTGTGCCGAAAATTCCCGCACTCAGTTCTGATATACGTCTAGACGTGTTTCCCACTTGTACGCATCAGGGAAGGCGTCACGGAAGGTTGACACTACGCTACTTGTGTACCGCGTCGTCTGAAATAGCGAGTAGTGTTTGTTGTATAGTTGTGGAGTATGCGTCTAGTGGTTTGTAAAGCTTGCAGAACGGGATAGGGATGTGGGTGGCCCTATTTATGAATACATGAGTACCAATATTCAGGGTTGACAAAGCGGAAAGGCATAGGCTCATACATGTTTGAGATTGCATAGTAGAGAAAATATTTTCATCGAAATTTACATGGAGCTGATGGAGGTTTTAAGGATGAGGTATGAGAGGAAGAAAATTCTTCTGTGGTATGAGGATGTGTTCTGTGGGGGGATGGAATCTTGGGATGGTACAGGGGGAGGTGGAAATGTACGGAGTGCGGGTTTAGAATGGATTGTGATTCGGAGAGGAGTGCCGACAAGCATATTATGGGGATTGGGGAGACGCTGCGGGGTGTTGGGGTAGTGAGGGCGGAGGAGGTGTTTAGGTGGGACCGTAGGAGGGTGCGGTTGAAGGCGCCGAGAGGAGGGGTTTTTAGGAAAGTGAGGAGAAAGAAGGGGAGGGGGTGGCGTCTGTTCTGGCTGTGGTGAGTGGGGATGTGATGGAGAAGAAGGGGGTTATTGTATTTGGGGAGGGAGGGGAGTGGGAGGAAGGGTGCGAAGTGGGGGGTTGATATGTGTTTCAGAGCGGGGAGGTTTCTGGGGATACGGCGGGGGAGCCACCCCGCAGTGCGGGAGCGTGGGCCGGTGGTGGTGGTGTATACGGTATCGAAGATGCGGATGGCGTGGGGGCATGGAGCAGCTGAGGGAGGGAGGGTGGAGCAGGTCGGGTACGGGATGGGGAGTGAGAGGTTTTGGAAGAGTAAGCTGCAGGGGAAGTTTGTGTAGAGGGCGAAGGAGAGGGGTTGAGGGTAGAGGAGAGAGGGTACTGAAGAACAATACGTTCAAAGGTGATGGGGGAGAGCATGGTCGAGGAGATAGGGGTGTTTTGCCCTATTCTGAGGTAGTATGAGGACTGGTTATACGAAATCTGTACGGTAGAGCAGAAAAGTAGGTATGGAATGGAGGTGTGCACCGTGGAAGCGGGGATAGGTATCTGAAAATGCGTGCTAGAGTGGTATTGGGGGTGTTTGAGGTACAGTACGGGGGAGGGGAGTGAGCACCAACAGGAAGGGGGTGTGAGCGAGAGGATGAAAAAATTAAAGACGAAATTGGAGTCGACCGACAAGGAAAAATAGAGTGGTCGCCGTGATGGATGCGGACATCCATGTCGAGCACGGCGGCAGAAATTTCTGGGGTCGAAATTTTTGAATTTCTGAACCGGCGCCCGTCCTAGGTGGACATAGACATGGCGGAAGTCCATCCCGAGGGGGACATCCGTGGTACTAGAAACAATGAATGTCGCCCTAGTAATACTAGACGTACTAGACCGCATGGACGTCCGGTTCTAGGCGGACATCCAAAAATACTGGAGAACATGGACGTCCGCCTAGTAATACTAGGTGTACTAGAGGTTGTGGACGTCCGCGTCCATTTCCGAGAACACAGAAGTCCCTAAATTCGGGAAAGAACCTTCTACCGAGGACCAACGCGCGCGTTCAACGCTCTCAGAGGTCATGACCCAAGCCTCCGATACTGGCTCTACCCAAGTTGGGTCAACCCTACACCGTAGACACGGACGCGTCCGCATACCAAATAGGATGCGCCGCTCAGCAGCAAGGGGAGAGAAACGATCTCAAGCCAATTGGCATTGGTCGCGGACCTTGCTAAACCTGAAGAGGTTACTCCCCTACGGAGCGGAATGTCTAGCCGTCGTATGGCTGTCACTATCCTACGTCCATACTTGGAGCAAACAAAGTTTGTAGTCGGTGACGGACCATAACGCGCTACGTGGCTCATGAATATCAACGACCCTTCAGGGAGACTATGCCGTTGGCGCTCCGACTTGCGGAATTTGACTATCAAATAGTCTACCGACCCGGCCGGGTTCACCAAACTACCAGACGCCCTTTCGCGTGTTGTAACTAACGGCGAGACGCCCGTCACTATTGACGATGAAATACCAACTCTGTTGGCCCGCACGCACCGCAAGGTGAAACATCTTTGCATGACGACACAGATGCATGGTTCTACGACCTTTCTCTAGCAAGAGACCACGCCAAGGAGGCGCCTAGTCGCAACGGTAACCCGTCTTGACAACTCATCCGCAAACGGAAAACTATGCCCGATAACTCCAAGAGGGCTCGAAGAGCAAAGAACGGACGACTTCTGCCAACAGGCCCTGGCCTCGCAGAAGTCTGACTCTCTCTTCTTCGAAGATGAAGACGTGTCCTTTGTAGAAGTCCAAATTGGACGGGTCATCCCAGATTGTGGTACCCAAAGCCTTACGGCAACGTCTATTGACGATGTGCCACCACGGCATCTTGCAGGACATCCTGGTCAGAACCGCATGTACGACACGATGCGTCTATCTTATTATTGGCCTGCAATGGCTGCGGACATAACCGGAACGGTTGAACGCTGTTCAGCGTGCGCGAGAAACCGATTACGGTTGCGCAAACATGCGACGTCTGTGTTCTCGGAAATGGACGCGGACGTCCACAACCTCTAGTACACCTAGTATTACTAGGCGGACGTCCATGTTCTCCAGTATTTTTGGATGTCCGCCTAGAACCGGACGTCCATGCGGTCTAGTACGTCTAGTATTACTAGGACGACATTCAATGTTTCTAGTACCACGGATGTCCCCCTCGGGATGGACTTCCGCCATGTCTATGTCAACCTAGGACGGGCGCCGGTTCAGAAATTCAAAAATTTCGACCCCAGAAATTTCTGCCGCCTTGCTCGACATGGATGTCCGCATCCATCACGGCGACCACTCTATTTTTCCTTGTCGGTCGACTCCAATTTTGTCTTTAATTTTTTCATCCTCTCGCTCACACCCCCTTCCATTTGGTGCTCACCTCCCCCGTACTGTACCTCAAACACCCCCAATACCACTCTAGAACGCATTTTCAGCTACCTATCCCCGCTTCCACGGTGCACACCTCCATTCCATACCTACTTTTCTGCTCTACCGTACAGATTTCGTATAACCAGTCCTCATACTACCTCAGAATAGGGCAAACATCCCCTATCCCCTCGACCATGCTCTCCCCCATCACCTTTGCAACGTATTGTTCTTCAATACCCTCTCTCCTCTACCTTCAACCCCTCTCCTTCGCCCTCTACACAAACTTCCCCTGCAGCTTACTCTTCGACCTGCTCCACCCCTCCCTCCCTCACCTGCTACATGCCCCCACGCCATCCGCATCTTCGGTACCGTATACACCACCACCACCGGCCCACGCTCCCGCTCCCCCGCCGTCTCCCCAGAAACCTCCCCGCTCTGAACCACATATCAACCCCCCACTTCGCACCCATCCTCCCACTCCCCTCCCTCCCCAAATACAATAACCCTCTTCTTCCCCATCACATCCCACTCACCACAGCCAGAACAGACGCCACCCCCCTTCCCACCTCTTTCTCCTCACTTTCCTAAAACCCCTCCTCTCGGCGCCTTCAACCGCACCCTCCTACGGTCCCACCTAAACACCTCCTCCGCCCTCACTACCCCAACACCCCGCAGCGTATCCCCAATCCCCATAATATGCTTGTCGGCACTCCTCTCCGAATCACACTCCAATCTAAACCCGCACTCCGTACATTTCCACTTCCCCCTGTACCATCCCATCCCAAGATTCCATCCACCCCCCACAGAACACATCCTCATACCACAGAAGAATTTTCTTCCTCTCATACCTCATCCTTAAAACCTCCATCTCTTCCATGTAAATTTCGATGTAAATATTTTCTTCACTATGCAAACTCATACATGTATGAGCGTATGCCTTTCCGCTTCGTCAACCCTGAATATTTGTATTCATGTATTCATAAATGGAGCCACCCACATCCCTATCCCGTTCTGCAAGCTTTACAAACCACCAGACGCATACTCCACAACTATACAACAAACACTACTCGCTGTTTCAGACGACGCGGCTCACAAGTGGCGTAGTCCCAATTTTCCGTAACGCCTTTCCTGATGCTTAAAAGTAAAAAACACGTCAAAACGTATATCAGAAATGAGTGCGAGAGTTTTCTGCACAGGAGATGCTGAGCTACCAAATTGATTTTTCGGAAATTTTAGAATTTCTGAGCTGGCCAGCAATGCAATCGAGCTGGACATCCACCGGACGTCCATTTCAGGTTGATCGTGAGAGAGTAGGGCGGGACCATGATGAAACAAGGACCAAGACCTGTCCCTGACGTGTTGAGCCTGAAATCGACCCTTCGTAAGACGCGATTTTGGCTTACAGTTGGTGCTTACAGAAGCCAGTGATGACCCCGGTCGGGGCGGCAGCCGGTTCCTGGGGCCGTTGTGGCCAAATTAGACACCTTGATTTGAATTGAAATTTGGGCTATTCTCAAAAACATGCACATGTGAACATGTTTTTTGAGATGGGGGTCTGCCGTACGGCACAATCGACCCGCCCAAATCGATGATTTTTCACAATTTTTTTCTGCCCGAAATTTTAGAATTTCTGGGCTGGCCAGCAGTGCAATTGAGCCGGACATCCACCAGACGTCCATTCTGGGTTGTTCGTATGCTGCTCACATTTACGCATTACAGCAACTAAGCAGGCGGGCTCACTACTCATACAAAGTGCACGGAATATGAGTAACGTGATGTGTGAGTGTTGTTTGTCGTGAGAAAGTGGGGTGGGAGCATGTCGAAACAAGGACCAAAACTTCGCCCTGGCGTATTGAGCCTGAGCCTGGAATCGATCCTTCGTGAGATGTGGCTTTGCTTACAGTTGGTGCTTACAGAAGCCAGCGATGGCCCCGCTCGGGGCGTCGGATGGCTTCTTCTGGGCCGTTGTGGCCAGATTAGACACCTTGATTTGAATTGAATTTTGAGCCATTCTCAAAAACATGCACATGTGAACATGTTTTTGAGATGGGGGTGTGCCGTACGGCACTTTCGACCGCCCAAATCGATATAATTTTGCAATTTTTTTCTGACTGAAATTTTAGAATTTCTGGGCTCGCCAGCAATGCAATTGAGCTGGACATTCACCGGACGTCCATTTCAGGTTGGTCGAGTATTGCACATGGATACAGTTTTGCAGCTATTTCTCAGCCCAACATTTTAGAATTTCAGGGCTGACCAGCAATGTAACCGAGCCGGACTTCCACTGGACGTCCATTTCAAGTTAGGCTAGTGCTGCACATTTGCTCGCATCGCAGCAACTAAGCAAGTGTTGACAGCACCGAGATGCCATGCAGACAAGGGGGAATCGGCTGCAAACGGCTTCCCTGGTCGGCGGCTGGATGTCTGGATGTGAATGGCTGCAAGCATGGAAATCTTGCTACCGCACAGCGCATACACACTGCAGCAGCACATCACTGACGCATGCGAAAGTTGGGTGCTGCAGTGCGTGGTTGTTTGTGTGTTTGTGTCTTTGTGTCTTTGTGTGTGTATGACGAACCTTGTGGTATCCCTAGGCGTGCACTGGTACAAAAAGTTTGGACTGCCCCATCGGTCGTACTTTGGCGCATTTACATGCATCGGAGAACGACCAAGGAGGTAGAACAGCAATCGCTGTTGGCTGAGCGTCCAAACTGGAGGGCTTGGGGCAATGGTTCTATAGCAGTCATTTATAGGACGCCCACCGTTGATGACTGAGATCCACGGTGGGTTTAGTATTCATGGTGTTGTCCTGCATTGGCGGACGTCGAAGACGAGTACTTCCAGTGAGCGTCCAAGGTGAACAGCTCAGCAGAGGATTATGATGTGGATGTGAAGGCATGGATGAGGCCAGCAGGAACGTTTCTGCAAGATGGGCGTGAGTGGGTAAGTGAGCGGGGAGGGGCCGCTCGGGGCGCTTGGTAGCTCTGGGGCCGTTGTGGCCAAATTAGAATCAAGCCTATGTCCGGCAGACGTCCTGAATTGCTTTATTTTTTGGGCTATTCTCAAAAACATGCACATGTGAACATGTTTTTGAGATGGGGGTGTGCCGTACGGCACTTTCGACCGCCCAAATCGATGTATTTTTGCATTTTTTTCCTGACTGAAATTTTAGAATTTCTGGGCTCGCCAGCAATGCAATTGCGCTGGTCATTCACCAGACGTCCATTTCCATTTCAGATCTACTGGTTGCACTAGGCCTGAAAGTGTTTCTGGATAGGGCCGAATAACGACCTGGGCAGCACGCACTGCGTAAGATGATCTGTGTGATGCAGACTGCAAGGATTTCTATGGTGATTCTGGCTGGGGAATGTGGTAAGCTTGATTGTTGCGTGGCTTTGTATCTCCTTGCCTGCCATTTTGCTTGGATATTTACACGAGCGATCAAACCGAAGACGCCGACTCGGCACAACTACCAACTCTCCTAGCTTCGAGTCAGCGCCATCTAATTGCAACTTGTGACACTCAAGACGAATACGTTGTGCTGATCTCTGCAATGAAAATTGAGTTAGTGCTGCAGTTCTTTTGGTCGATGCCAATATGCAGGGATACTGTTTACACCTTTTGGGAGTCAAGAAGTTCTCGGATTGCAAATCAAATCAGATCATGGTAGAATATCTGACTGTTCTCTCTTCCCTTCACCACATCTGCATCCGGAGCTGAGCCAAGCTGAGCTGGAGGGAACCCGGCCGCTGACCCCTGTCATTCTCATAAAAATCTTTAATGCAATACTATTCGTGTATGGTAATGTAAGTGCTAATGAAAATGTATACAAGTCTAGAATAAACGTTGCAGTGGTTCTTTGTAGCTATCGATACTTGCTAAAAATCTGTAGCTTTTGCTTCTCGCATGGACGAGTTGCAGTCTTTGGGTTTGTTTCATTTCTGCCACAAACGAGAGGCAATCAGGGTCTGTGTTCACATAGAGAATGATTTAATATATGCGCTCATTGCCGTCGTAGGTACTTTTAACAATGGCCAGTACGTTTCTCTCGGCCGCCGCCGGGTACGGTCGGTTATTAGGGGGATTTTCCTTTTATATTATATATATTAGGGGGATTAATGGCATTTGGCCGTAAGGTTAGGTTTAGGCCATTCGAACTAGGAGGATGTGTCTTTTGCCATGTTTCAGGTTTAAGGAAGTCGAAGTTTTTTAATTAGTCTTTAGGCAGGTAAATGTTTTGGATATAGGAGTAGTCACTAGGAGATTTGTTGGTAGACGATATTCTTCGCGCAATAGGCGCTAGGAGTATAGATGGTGGCAGACTATGAGGGTTTCAGTAATAAGTACGTGCATGAAGGATTTGTCTGTTATGATGATTCTAATTGAAGGAAGTAAAGAGGTCTGGACTTAGTCTTGAAACGGATGATTGTTCTGGGATTTTGAGATAATCATTAAGGTGCTTATGACTGGACGAAGTGCTCTGCCTAATACATTTGAAGAGGATCAAAGGAAGCGCTCAAGGTTGAAAACACGGTTGAACTCCAAGCAGACTATGTGCGTATTCAGAAAACCTAGGAAAGCTATAACTGTAAGCCCTCTAAAATACGACGACCCACTCATATGGTAGACTTCTGCAGAATCTTTTACAGCTACCACCGATGTCGCCACTGCGTATTATTTCGAGGATACACTCCTGCCATTAAAATGTCGGCCAGCACAGACCACACATCATCTCCAGTAGCATCCGGGTGTTCACGTCTACAATGCAGCCCTACCTCAAAGTGAGGACTTATCAGATACCTTATAACATCTGTATTAATTTGAAGTAGCTATTTATTTCCGTTCGAGATCACGGAGTCCAAAACAATGCTGTATTGAGCAATCATCACATTAATGTTATGGGTCCAGCTGAAATGTCATGGGAGAGTTCACACCTTAGTATGACCTTCCAATGTGCAAAACATGTTCTATGACGAGCATATGAAATAGAAAGAGCTCGTTTGATGTATAAATAAGGAGCATTCCATTTTCAGTAAGTAACCGACAAGTGGTATCTCTCACATATACATGAGATCCCATACGCCCACCTCCAGCGTATTATGCGAGTATCTATTCTCTAAAATACAAATATCACGTACACCACAGGCTCATATTTAGTTTATCAGATTTCCATATTTGGTTTTTGGCCCCATGAAAAACCCAAATAATGATAGTAACTCTTTCTGGAGCATTTGAAAATAAAATTGGTTTCTTATGCCTGCAAAAAGTGTACATAGTTCCTCAGATGTATTATGTAATATACAGCTACGATTTCTTCCCCTGGACAAAATACAACTTCACAATACCTGTAACAGCCATTTCCAACCAATGGCTGACTACTGACAAAAATAGTTTCACTATTATTATCAGTGAATCTCTGTTGAGTACCTTTCTGAGAAATATTTTCCTGCCTTTCCGCCCCAAGGACAGTTCATGCCGTATAATGCGGTGTAATAGTTTCATTACACGTTATCACCTCTCGTTGCACAATACGAAACAAAAGATTCTGCTAGGTTTCTCCTCCCGAGTATAGTCCATTGCTACGCCATTCAACAAAACATGTTAATTGATGCATTATGTCAAAGCAAAATGGGTCCTGAATCTTCTGCAACTAGACCTGACATGTATAAAGGATGTTTCCTTCGTAGAAGAACCTACTGTCATTCCATAGAGTACATGCAGAATAAGGGAGCAGTACAGCGGCTAGTTTCTTTGGCTTTCGATCAAGTTACACAGTGCATCGCGTACAATTCCGCAACATTTTCGCAGAATGAGCAATAGAGAACATATTTCATTACATCCCAAAACCCTAGTGGACATTTGTATGTATTTTGAGTAGTTTTGGAGGTCGATAAGAGTACAAGGGGTCAGAAGCATGTTGAGTGGAGGATATCCGCCCTCGGGAAAAGTATTTTTATGTAATAAAAGTTTGGGGGTCAAAACCATGCTGAGTGGAGGAGTTTACGAAGATATTGTGATGCATCACAAAGCATGCTTTCCGGAGCATTCACCTCGTATTTGGAGCATACATAGAGGTCAATTGGATCATCCATACGTGCTCCATAAACCCTCGTAAATGTCCACTAGGGAAAATTATTACATAACTTCCTCCCATCGTATCATGCTACACTTGGAAGAACTATTTCATCGATACTATTAACATTTCCATCGGTCAACTAACGCGGCCGTAAATTAGACACGTACTCTCTTCCTGTTCAATTAGGTAGTCCCAGTGGCTGGGAGCTCGCCAATAGATTAGTCATCCCTACCAAAAACATAAGATGATGATGGATTTGCATATTGTTCTATATGATACCTCTTTTGCTTCAGATTAGGTGGAGGCATATAACGAGGAGCCAGAAAACTCTTGCACCAGAAAAAAGGGTGTGCTTGCATCCTAAGAAACTAAATATCCTCGAGGACGTTCGATCGAACAGCTCGCAATAGTATTATTCATGGAGTGCAAAGCTAATGCCTCGACTCCTAGCTCACTAGATCCATACGATCTGGAGACAGTATAATGACTTAGAGCGGTAAGGTAGGATGCTTCTGGGCACCATTGCAATTCCTCTTCCTGAAGCACCAAAAAGGAAGACAGAAGTACAGTCAGGCTTTTCGTCGGCATAGCAAATGACAACACAGTTTTTTTCAAATCCTTCCAAATCATCTCCCCCTATTTTGGTGATCATTACGACTCAGGAGACACTGTTTCAGTACAGTAAGAAACATGTTTCTGTAGGGCGCTCGACTCTCTAGGCCTCTCTGCCGTTGTTGGACGCAGCCTGTATGGAACCCAATAGGACCAATATATAATCTAGAAAACCCTAAAAATTTATTTTTCAACTCTAAATATTCAAGAAAATACAAAAACGTTTCAAGAACAAAACATGGACCCTTTAACTTGAACGTACCAGCTACAATATCGTTAACTTTTGTTATTTCAGGGAACTACCCCTTCAAACGGGCAACATTAATCCCATCCCTAGGTTTCCTGTACCTTACAATATACTACATACTTAGCCTGGTCAGGGAATCATGACAAATAACAAACCTGTTGATCCCGCAGCCGCGTAAGCCTTGACCTGAGTAGTACCACTACTTTCAACGTCCTTCACCGGTAGAATATATGTGTCGAATACGACTGAAACCTTTGACAGTGCCTTGATCGGGCAAACGTACTACCTTAAATGAAAGCCGTCAGATTGCAAATACATACCACTCAGAATACCAGAAAGATACGACAGGAAATTAATAGTCCCCGACACCCCTTCAGAGGGCAGCGAAAGGAGCTTCAAATCCTGCCGTATATGTTTATCTAGAATCGTGTTGGAGTACCCCTTACCATCGTTACATCCCACATCGTACGATGTGGACGTCCGCACGGATTCATTCCCAGCAAGTTTCCGCGTGCTTTTCTCCCCATATGTAGTGTAATACCGAAGCACGACCAGAGATGGGCGGGGAAGGGTCAGCCGTCCCCGCCTCAGGCCTATCACACCCGATACAGGCGAAATCATCCGAGAACTCATTGCATCTCTGAGTAAGGTCGTGGAAGATTGTTTCCAGAGCTTCACGCTTTCGCTTGTGCATCCTAGCCCTACCGTCACTACGGCGCTTCGAAATATCTGGGAATGCGTTACTCTGAAGAACCCGCCCGTCTATAGATCCTCTCTTACCTCTGCTTTTCTCGACTAGCGGCGACAGCTCGGTTCGTTCCAGGGTTTTAGCAACGTCAGAGTTCCCACTTTTCTCGCGCTTATGGATTGCTATAGTCCCTAAAAACGCAGGGAACACTCCGTGCTGGTTTTTCGTAGGACACTATTAATCCCGAATCTCTAGGTCGATCACGTTCACGGGGAGCTCAAAATCCTTTTGACTTCGTTCATCCACACGAGCCCGGTTCCGCCAGCTATCAACTATCTGCAGGGCGTATTACCTCATCTTGCAACTAGTATTAGGAAGGCTGTCCCTCAACATCTCTCTCGCCATTCGCTGCGCCCTACCGAAGTGTAGCGCAGGGTGATCTCGATGCCGAGAATCTTCTCGGAGTTCAGATTCCGTTTCCCCTACATAACCTAGCAGACAGACTGGATTTTCCGTTGATCTGAGATCGGTTTTTTTCTTCCTCCTCTTCCTCACTAGAGCACTCCGGAGACGAACTCACTCTCTTGCGGGCTAACCGATCCCGCTGCCTCGTGGCCGTGGGACCACTTGCCTATCCGCTACCCCTTTTCCTCCCTTGTAACCTTCCGTCGGTTCTCTATTCGATGAAATCTACCAGGCTCCTATCTTTCGCGAGTCCCGACAGCTCTAAGTACTTCAGTCGTTCCAGAACTTTCTGATTGTCCGCCCGCTTATCCTCGAATCTGTTTTGAATGCTGGACAGCTTTTCCAGAATAGGCAAAGTTCCAGTTCTATCCAATGTCTGTGTGCTTCCTCTCCCCAAGTTTCCGTGGAGCACCAGTGTTAACCAGCATTGCTGAATTCCCAGGACGGTTCGGTCCCCCCTCATCCTTCAAACATCTGAACAGATCGGCTTCTACCGCTTCTTTTGGATCGGCACCCTCCTCGGTACCCGATTTAGAATCCGAGTCAATCCCGCCTCCGCTTGCCTCTGGGAGGGGAGCAATTCTGCTCACTCTTCTTCCCTTTCTATTCGGGTTCATGGCCTTTTTAGCCTCCTTACACCCAGTTAGTTCGCTTCTAACACATTCTTTCGGCTCGTCGCTCTCACCTCCCCGAGCGTCCACTTCCCTATTGCTGGAGGACAGTACGTTGAGTTTGGAGGTCACAAACTCCCGGAATAATTCTTAAGGGGCTTCACGTCGGACTAGCGTGTGTGCCCGTCTCTCGTAATGAGATTCGCAGAAGTTTGGCAATAGCTTTCTTCGTCGCTTCCGGGGCTTTCTCCACGAATCTATTACATTCAGAAATGGCTGTAGCGAGAATTTTGTGGATCTGCACTGGCCGCAGTTGTTTTTTCAGCCGCTACTGGGGATTTCATTCTCTTATATTTTCTGTTAAACATAATTTTTTCATAGAACCGGCATGCTCACTCCGGCCCCTTGCTGGATGTTTCGGGACTCAACTTGATTATACTCCCAAGTAGGTCTACCCGCAACCGCAAGGGTTTCCATGGCCATATATTTACAACATCTCAGACGAGCCCCATTTTTCACTTTCTCCAGAGCAACTCTAGCATCCTAGCATCTTCCATCCAGTCCCAATGGTTCCTTTGTTCCGTCCACCTAAGATACAACGATGACGCTCTCCTCTGCATGCAAACGGTTATAATGCATCAAAACAGTACAATTTCCTATCGCTAACGCCTCTCATTCATATTCGCTACCCACATGATGTTGGAATTGTGAATGGCTCCGAGAGAATCTAAGAGATTTCTAGCCCTTGAACTAAACAAACACTCGAAAGTTCTTTTACGCCTCAATCCAACATAGAACGAGTTCGATAAGTACACAGCTCTCCATAGGAAGCATCAAGGCGCATCCAACAATTCTAGACCCCGTATTTCAAATTAATACAGCGCTACCTCGTCACGACAATATCCAGTTGCATCCACCACAGGACTCTTGAGGAAAAGATTATTATCCTCTCAACGCATTCGTCGGCGCAAAACATGCCATCTGCAGTACTAGAAAATGTGGTTTATTTTTCGACAATGTCCATACAATGAGTCACGATCTCAGAAATAGTACATCGAGAATCAGATAAATGAGCCTGATCAGGTTTCTTCGACTTTGAAACAGTATTGAAGCAGGAAAGAGCTCTAAACCACAATTCAAAATTAGTATCTAGTTTCTATTACAGTAAACTTGCTCTAATTCCGCCGAAACAGTCAGTTCTTTGCGTGAAATACCTGCATCCATCATGATGTTAATTTCCTGACCTCCACTAAATATATGAAAGAAATGATTTTACATAAGTTGCCTGTCCCCTGTTATCTCATGCCTAGAATCCAGATCGAGCTGCTGATCTATATATGAGAACTATTTCAGCTTCAATTGTTACTCTAGCTCAGTTTCCTCCGGAAAGATATCCATATGATACTCGCTTCACTGAAAACGCACAGTAACCCGTTTTCAGGGTTTATTTGTGCTATTTGCATAGTAAAGTTTCCTCATACAACCACTCTCATAATGAACATCCTTCATGGAGACTGTCAGCTCTAGCAGTTGACTTTCACAGCCGTGCATACCCCAAGAGAAGACACTGCTATTTCTTGGTATAGTTTCCTGCCTTTACACTGTGATTTGGTCTCCACAGCGCTGTGGACATAATGGTAAGAGGAACTCAAACATGGAATATATTTTTGTTGGCCGCTAGGGAACACCTTCTATCAGTACCACTACTCTGCTAGTTGTACTCAGATTCACTGGATATGGCATCCTTATCACAAGTACTTTCGCGGTGAAGAATTGACGCGAATGCTGAAGCATTCTGCTCGAAGGACCGATCTAGATTACCGACGTAAGTTTCTCGCAGCTGTTCTACTGAAGTATTCATTATTTTCGAAAGGTAGTCGAGGAACTGTTCTTCCCTCAGATTCTTCAGAACTTCTCCTTTTCTGTAGCGCAGTACCATATGGTCGCAAAGCTAGCTCTTAGACTCATTGGTGTCATGGACGAAAGCTCGGGATCTATTCTTGACAAGAATGACTTCATTGAGTTCTTGATCTGTTCTGAACTCAATCGTTCTCCGTTCTTGCTGTTGATAAAGAATGAGCTATAGGCTGGCCCTTCTCCATTTGAGCCGGCAATATTGGTTATTGAAGGGCGCATTACCTTGACATGAAAGTGTAGGAAGGAGAAACAAGATTGGGGAAACATGACATTCGAAGAGTCCACAGTTCTTGTCCTCTTTTCAAATATAGTTTTCATCTCGAAGTAGCCTTTCTCTTCACATGAAGATCTCATCAACTCTAGGTCACTTGCTCTCGGGAGAAGGAGCTGTGTGAACACCTGAGGCCTTTGCCCTCCGGCAGTGAATATAAAAAGACACAGCAGATTTAAACACCACTTACTAACAATTTTCTTCTCTGAGGCAAGTTTTTTTTCTACTCCAGATTGTCCACCAGAGCTCGCCACCATCTTTATGGACCGCATGACACCCTTGCAGGCATTCAATGCCGTCAGGACACACCTGTCAATATCTTTTGATGTGAGATGTTTCAGAGATTCCACTCGGTTTTCCATAGACTTTCGGTGTCTAGACTGCAATCTACAAGCAGTTTTATGAGAGCTTGCGATACCAGATAGATAGCGGATGTTGAGTTGAATATCAGCTCTCTTCGCTCCATCTTCACAGAAATGTATGTCAGCATAGTTACAGAGCTTCAACAAGTGATTTGCTTTGCACATTACTGTTGCATATGCACTGCGAACCTGAAAATATCCGATGAATGCTTTTGTCGCTTTCAACAAGGTTGTTAGTCTCAGCAGTGATCCTTTCTCAGAGAGGTCATTGACTTCAACTTCCCGAACAACGACGCAGAAACGTGCATACTGTCCGATAGCCACCCGAAACTGCTCATATGTCCCCAGTGGCAAACCCAAAGACTGTCTTCCCTCCCACTCACTAGCGAATATTGATTTCATATCTTCTGAGTTGTGTTCATTTATCCTCAATCCTTGATATGCCGCCTGCCCTTTTCTTACTGAAGTCGAAATTTTCATTTTCGCCTCGGGTGACGTAAAAAAGTCTTCCTCAAGGGTATCTGAATAGAGCTCCCATATCTCTGTACAGGTCTGCGCATTTGCGGCTGCCTGAAGGAGTGAAGTGCCCCTCAGCTTCTTAGGCGCTCTATACCCAGTCATAGCCTTCACAAAAGGATCTCTCCTTTTACCCAGAACCCCTTTCTGCGATGAGATAATATCGTCAAGCATAGAATACTGTCCAAGCTGGTTTTGTTCCGATGATTCGTTGAAAGTATTCTTTAGTGTTCCACAGAATCCCTCACTTTCTGGATTATAGCTAGAGTCATCACCAGGGTCTAGCTCTGGTGAATTCTCCTCCCTTCCATTCACATCACTTCGATGCCCATTATGTTTCTTTTCCTGTCCATCTGGACTCAGTTGTTCGGGTGAAGAATCGCTATGGTATTCCATCAGAGTATCCATCGATATTTGCGACTTAGAGGGAACGAAAATAGATGTTTGAAGTGCAGAAGGTGTCTGCCTCTGCCATCACATCACATAAAGCCTTTGTCGTGGTGCAAATCCGATTCGGAAACAAGAAATACATACAGAACTGGTTTCACAGAATCGGGAGCTCCCTCAGTGCAAAACTCTCCGGAATTAGCTCCGTGTCCTAATCATCCATTACGTAGAGTGCCAAAAATATCCTGATTAATGCTGGTAGCTCTCGGAGTAAGGCAGAGAAATGGTACAACTTCAATTTGTTGGAAGGGGCGAACGTATAGACATCACCCTGCATTGTGAAACAATCTATAATTTCTCCACCTATCTTCAGTCAAAGTAGAACTCAAGATAGGATATGATTACTCCGCACGAATTACCTAAAGGCCCCTTCTAGTCTGATGGAAACAGTGGGAGTTCTTGATTCTCATAGAGAGAGTGATTGAGACTTAATTTCGACTGTTGGTTTCCACAGCTCGGCATCATGAGCCATTGATACGCATTAGAGCTTCATACAGTTCTTGACTTATTGCTTCGAATTGCTTGTAACACATGTCAGCCAGAATTATATTTTCACGTTGTGCATTTTGAGAGAACCAGCCTTTTTCGGATCCATGATCAATATCAATTTGAGCTCTCTGCGCATCGGATAAGAGTAGTAGAAATCTGCTCGACTGATAATCAACCTTCGAAATCAGTTGAGAGTGCTGCTTAAGCTTGATTGCAGCTTAAGTTATGATCGTTCTCACCATCTTTTGAATAGTAGGACTACGTATAAAGGTAAGAAAAATCTTTAATCAGATCATACGGATCCTATTACTACTGTTGTCCTATTTCCAAGCAGGGATACGGAGCTCCTGGAATCTTCAGTTTCCTGGGCCATGGAAGCTTCACGTTGATTTCGAAAGCAGAGAATTCTTGTATGCTTTCAGGCAGCTAGGATGAGTTTGAACTGACTATATGTATATTTCAACGCCTTCAAATAGCTATTGCAGTTCATAATGTCTAATATTACTTTCTCAAATAAGTCCTAATACTAAAAAGTTATATATGCTTTCATATGGGATAGTTTATGACGTATTGGAAACCTTCCGCGACCATTACGGTCTATGTTCCTTATTATTAATTTAGCGTACTGTATGAGGATGTAATATTCCAATGAAGGAGAAGAAATATATGGACAACTTCATGGCTTTATTATAGCTCTATTTACTCTCCTGAGTTTTGTCATAAAGAATATGAGATGACAGAGTGAGCTGGCGAAACTGCGCAGACTCAAGACGACATTGAAACAAGGCCCGAAAGGGGAGCTATTGTTTTGAGAAGCTTCAGTGGTGTACTGAAGAAAATGACGATATGATGAGAGCTGAGAAACCTATCCCTATTCTGGGGCTTCTTAAGGAATTCAAATTTGTTCCCAATCAGACAATGGAGATGTTCAAACTCTTTCTATCGGAACAGTTCACTTTGTTGGTAACAAGTTCTTGATCAGACGAGAGACATTGATCTCACCATGGAAGAAAAGAAAAACTGTGGAGGAGCGGCTGCAGAATCAAACTCCAAATCTGAGCCAAGCTTCTACGGTCTACCCCTTCCCATGCCTGGTCCGGGGACTGGTCATAGCTATGAAGCCTCGTGGAAATCTTATCTTGCAACTTTACCATCAAACTTTTGTCAAGGAAACAGAGCACAAATGCGATATCCTCGAATTTTTCTCAGTGAAACTCTGACGTTCGAGGGTCTAGAGCTCAATCATTGGAACTGTGCGGATATCGATCATATATTCAAAGAAAAATGGAGCTCGTCTGTTGAACCGGAGGGTTTCTTGTCTGATCATATGTACTTCCGGAGCACAATTGGACAATTTGCTAGATTCTGTGTAGCGAGGGGAGAAAGTGACATAATGCTATTCCATAAGACTGGGAAAGTGTTCTATCTAGCTTCTCTTTCTGACTCAATGCGATTATTCATAGACTCTTCTGTGGAACTTTACTTGGAGAAGTCATCTGTGTCCAGCATACTTTTCTCTAGGATGCTTCATCTCATTGACTTGTGCAAAGAGGCAGAAACATTTTTCATCTCCAGTCTAGACTACAAGTTATATGAGCAAGTTCTCAGCAATAAGGAATATCTTTATGGATACATTGAAACTAACAGCTTATCATCTCTTCATGGGAAGGAGTCAGATGGTGGTAGTTCCTAAGCAAGGTCATTGCGGTCGTTCATTGCTTTTAAAGTAAACAAAAGCTCTCAGCTGGCTCCAGGCCTGGAATTGTAACTCGTTTCAGCATTTCCGTACCGATTTCTTGAGGTTAGTAAAATAATTCTTCTTCTACTTGAGATCTGTCTATGGAGAAAGCTGATATAAATCATCCAACATTATTCTCCATAGAGTGTATCCCACTACATTACGAATAAATCATGTCCTGGGATACATTTCTCTACAGAATTCAGGAGCTTTACGGGAAAATGGCGTACTAACCGACACGGTGCTGGCCGAAGCCGTATAAGCACCATTCTTCTATATCGCCAGTTTACAGATTTTCAGTAAAGTAGATCCGAAATTCTTTCACTTTGTATGATACCACTATTCCTATTTGGAAAGATCACCGAAAAGCTCTGTATAGACTTGGGATAGAACGCAATAAAGAGCATCTTGAACGACTTTTCGTACCAAGCTTTGGAATGGAGGCTTTCTCGCGTTCAAGCCATTCCTACCAGCCTCTGGTGTTTCCTTCTCACAAGCTTTCCAAGTATGTCATGCAGAGGGTATAAGATAGCTCTCCGGTTGTATTCGCTTATTTTAATATAAAATTGATCCACGCTTCAATAATAAAATCATGATAGTAGTGAATTTACTCCTCAAGTCGGGAGGACAAACTTGTATCAAATATAATACATGAATGAATCATCCATGGCCCTGGAGATCCAGTTTAGAAGTATTACGAACACATCTATTTACCAATATACGGTTCATTATCTGTACTGAGTCAGTGCTATCATAATAAAAAGTTCTAGAGCTGGCTGTCACCTATCTATAACAGTTCTGAAATGCTGGAAACCTAAAATTGTCCTTCACGGAGTACTATGGAACCAAAGCTCTCCAAAAGCAACAGCCAACTCTAATGGTATATTCAATTCTAGGGATTCCAATGTGCTAAACGTTATGAGAAAAAATTAAATTTTCTACTGTAGATAGAACACTCTCTCTGAGTATGTTCTCGTTCTCTGATTTCATACTTTCGAGCAGGTTTTGACTGTATATGACGTAAAAATATTTTTAGTACACGTGGCTTGAAACTCTACCATGGTACTTTTCCTGCAAACGCGCGAGAAAAAGAGAAACTATGCTGCTTAAGCACCTTTCCATATCAATATAATGCAATTCATTTGTTCTAGAATGGAAGTATGCCGACCATTTACCAATCAACTCCTGTAAAGCACTGATTGGAAGAATGCTTTGATGAAATCAATACGTCGGGCTCTGAAGCTCATCCACGTGTTCTACTTGTTATGGTGAGTTAATTTATATATTTCTGCACTCCTGATTCGATTCATTACGATTTTCTCCTTTCGACGAGGCTGCCAGCTTGGCTCAGTGAGCCGTTCTGCAAGAGAATACGAATCGGAAACTTTTAGCGGTCTCATATATGAAACTTTGAATCCTTGGCTTTGTCTATACTTGGCTGAACGCACATTGGAGGGATAAAAGACGATTCATGCGAGATCTATGGAGTACTCAACCGCTTTATCGTATACGCTAGAGATATACGTGGCTACCTCTGCCCTCACTTTCGAAATCAACCAATGTAAGCTGGGATTAGTAACCACCTAGAATATATTGCAGTTTAGCGATTGGTCAGCTCTTTAGTTCGTTTTCAATCAGTTCTGTCTCAGTCATATAGAGTACGCTCCCGGCTCAGATGAACCCAAACTGCCAGTAATGGCTCAGCCCCCTAGACTGTTACATTTTCCGCATATAAAAGAAAGAAAAGAGTATTTTCAACCAACACGTCCCGAACTGGAGCTTGAAGTACAAGGGCCTGTGATAACTTCATTCCTTGACTTGTAGTCTGGGAAGAAGAAGAAGATTTCCAGAGAAAATGAGCACCCCAATGGAGGAACTCGAAGTCAAAGAAAGAAATCTGGAAGTTTCCATGTTGGATGAATCTGAGGAAACCGTGATTGCGAAGGAAGGATCTCGCGCTCATGAAGGAAATAATGACGATGACAATGGCGATTACCCGGACTATGCTGAAACATGGAGATCCTACATAAACAGCCTACCAGCAAACTTTTGCTCAGGGTACTATGCCCGCATGGAGTACCCACTGATTCGCGATGGCGAGACAATCGAATATGTAGGACTCAAAATCAACCACTGGAACTCTGAGGATATGCACAAAGTGTTTGAAGAGACATGGGCTTGCTCAGATGACTCCGAACCATTCCTTGCGCAGTATTGCTCATTTCAAGAGACAATTGGAAAGCTTGCTAGGTTCTGTGTGGCAAGAGGTGATTGCAATATCGAATCATTGCATTGTAGAGGTAATCTTTTCCGTCTGGCTTCGAAGAAGGAATCAATTCGACAATTCATCAAAAAGCAAGAGACTCAGGGGAGATATACAACAGTTTTGTATGTCGACGCATCTTCTAACACTATGCCAGGAAGCCGAGATATACTTTATCTGTACTCTCAACAATCCAATGTATGAGAGGGTTTTGGAGAATAGAGAGTACTTCTGTGCCCTAGTGGACGCATACAAGAGCTCAGCTCGCAGTTTCGGTGGATTCCCCAGTGCTAAAAGAGCTGAAGATATGTATGAGAGCTCTTAGTTTCCACTTCAAGCATATGTGGACCGAAACATAGGAGAGGGATATACGGCTACGAAAGATTCCTAGAATTATTCCAGCATTCATCACCCTAGCTTTTTCTAGCTCTTACAGTTTCGTTTATGTAGGCATGAACCAGATATCATTGATGAATTAACACTAAGTTGGTTCCTGCCCCCAAGTAGCTGGCGGTACTCCATACCCTTTGACTTTCTGTCATCTACTCAGTGATATGGCCGTTTTATGTTATGACAGAAAAATCTTAGGATTGATATGAGCGTCCTGCTATACCTCGATGGTATGCTATCACTGTACGAAGCATCCAGTATTTGAATTTCAGAAATTGCCGGTTCACGTAGAGCAAGCTACCGATTTTAAAAGTTAGATATCAGAAGCCTCCGGAACCGAAATGTACCACCAGAGTTGCTATGTAAGCCTTTAGTCTTCACAGCCTTCAAGATCGTTTGAAGAATGTGCACATGCCGCGACTACGCGCAGTATTCACTCAGTGTGGATTGATGGGTGGCTGTAGTTCTCAACGTTTTCGAGTCCAGACTGGGCTGGATCGATTACGGCTGGGCCACAAATGTTTTGCGTCCCATTGGCTAGTGCAAATAGCCAGACCGGTTGCCGCTGCAGTGCGCCGAAAGTGACAGATTTCACTGACCCCAGAAGTAAGTCCAAAACCTCCGCGCAGGTGCATGTCTGACTTACTTCCCAGCGGCACGCGGCTGGCTGAGGGAAGAAATCCGACATTGCCGCCGCGCAAGTTTCACATGTGTGTAATGGATTCTAAAAAATTGAATTGAAATTTTTTAACGTTATTGATGCGTGGCTGATACAGTTTCTACAAGTCAGCTCACGTCAGCATGGCCCACAATAACGCTGGGAACCGTACAGCTCTCGCAGTGTTTGGAACATCGAACGACTAGAACACAGGTGTAAATCTCCAGGCAATATCACTATTGACGCAAAAAAGAGGCATCACTGATTATTATTATGGAGCACTCAGCATCAACTCTTCCTTTTACGAGACAGGTCTCCACGGCGTATATTCGATGTTTAGTTCTTTTTGCTGTTGCCTGATTCGCGGGATACTACTCGAAAAAGAAATATATGGTCTTGTGGTATTATATCGGTGAATCGAGAATGACATTGATTGCGTCATCCGCGCACTGTTCTGGTGGCTGATCTGTACACAATACAACACGATACACCACAACTATTGAAACCACATCGACAACAAGCAGCGGCGGAAACTGACCTCCTCCAGCAGAGTGGAATGGCGATTAGGGGATTTTTAGG
>JALQPE010001003.1:0-22450 GCA_030407315.1 Asparagopsis taxiformis
AGCCCTTCATCATCATGAACTTACATGACCGTACAGACGTGGTCAGCAATAGAACCTCTATCACGTCATGAGTCTTTTCGTTCAGCTTCTGCGATATTCGCATAACTTCAAGAGGATGAAACATTTCACGGGTTTCGGTGGTCGGATGAAGTCACGCTAATGCTCCTCAGTCTCCATCGATCAGCAACTGTCGGTTTGTTTCCACAAGCTGCAAAGCGCTGATACGATGACCTCCATCAATGCACTGCAGTTTCTTCCGTCCGTCTGACCCCATTGTTTCACAGATGGTCATTCGGGGGGCCAGTTTCCAGAAACCCCTCGGTAGATATTTTGCTGACCAGATCGCGCACTCTGGCCTCCTGCCAAGACGAGAAGTTGATTCCGGTTTGGCAACATCTAGCGGATTGATCATTTTAGGTTCAGTCCTGCATTCGACAATGTGATGTCAATCCCCATCACAGACTCTTCTGATGCTTCCATGCCAGCAGGACTCCCCTCGCCTTCACGGACGTTAGACCCTTCCCTGTTTTTCGATTTCACCGTCCCAGGAGTAGATGGAAAGCGTAGAGTGTTTTTTCCCAGATGGTGATATATCACCAAGGGTTTTTGCTGCCTCTATCATGGCAGCGTCTGCTCCCTGAATGGGTGTCTGGCTATCTGCCGTCTCCCTTCCCGCTGCAGACGGAGCCCCTCCATCAGCAGAACCTCCGAGGGTGTTTTTATCACCGCCTACCGTCGTTGCAAGTCTCTCTGCAACGCTTTCGACGGTATCTTTTGGTTCCGCAGCGCGCTCAGTGTCGCTTCCGGCCATTGCAAAGATTTGGACGCGTAGAGAAGCCGTTCAGGATAACAAAGATACCTTTTCTCTCCGACTACCACGATCAAGAGATATTCCTCTTTCAAGGTGGTATTTGGCGGGAAACGATCTCCTACACGTCTAACACGTGAAATATCAGTTATTGATTCACCTTCCACGCGCTCCAATTGTATTCGGCCATCTGTCATTCCTCGATGAAGGACTTCCCACACACAATTCCTTCGTTTCCCAAAACCATCCCATTGCCATGAATCATAGTACTCCACTTGTCACTGGAGCCAGAAACTATACCGGGTATTTTTTTCCACTGCATTGGCCAGTGCCGGCTCCCCATTGGCCAGCAGACAGCCATCAGTCACAATACTCCACTTTGTCACTGGAGCCAGAAAACTATACCGGGTATTATTTTCCACTTCATTGGCCAGGTGCCAGCTCTCCATTGGATTATGCGAACTCAACTTTGTGGAACTAGGAGTCCTGCAACTCGCGGCTCCATCTCTAGTACCAATGGCGTCATACGTACGTAAGTGCGTACGCTCTTCGCAAACACACTTTATTTGTGCGCATGGAACAAAATCCACTCTATTCTTCAAACGACATGTACAAATTTTGTATAGCATTTGTTGGAAGACTTGATCAGGACTGCTGCTAAATGAATTACGAAAGTTTTACTGATGTATTAAACACTGTGCTGGAACACTCTATGCTGAACGTGGTGGGTATTCCATCTTCTCTAGTTAAGACGCTCACTTCACCACCAGAAAGAATATCACTATTGTGCTCTACAATGCCACTTTGTCTATCGTATGAACAAACTCCTGACTCGCAGTTATGTACGTGCAAAACTTCTCGGACCCCGTCGTTCATTTCAACGTGAACTATAGTATCATTCCCCCCTTTCCGGTACATACCGTCTCCAGTGCATGTCAAGGGATGCAGACAGCATATGGAGTTTTTCTGCTTCCATTTCTTTGCCTTCTTCTCCTCTCCTTGCCCTACCACAATAAAAAAGGACAATGTGACGAAAAGGACACGTCTAGAACATGTGAATTCCTCCATGCTCGTCCTGCTATGGGCGGGTACTACTATACCAGCATCATACCATCCATCTTTGCACACTGCTTGAATGATGCTTCCAGGTTCAGCACGCCCTAACCTCGATTCGCTCTCAGATCCCTCATGACTAGTGCGCACTCTTTGTGCAGCAGTGAGCCACCATAGTCGTTCACCATGTTGAGACCCGTTTACCTGTCTGGTTCTGAGAAAGTTTCAGAAGCTTTACGTATCCTTGCCATCATGACGGTTTCTTCTGCCGGAACATTTTTCGCGTCTTCAACAGATTCCCCTCGCCACCGCGTGATTGGACAGTGGGTGCTCACCATAGTACTGCTCCTCTCTGATATGAGATGGAATACAGGACTTAAGAAGCATCTTTTTGCTGCCTCTTCTGTCGCATGTGGACTCTCCGAAATTCTTTTCTAGTGCAAAATACACGCGTCTGCAATCGGCAGACGTCCATTGTTTTGTATTGTGACCTACCGCACCCAGCGTGATGGCTATTCGTGCGAGCCAGTCATCGGCCATGATGAGCTCCATTGATGACAGATGTTCATTCTTATGGTTCGAGTTTCGAACCCCTCTTTTAAGAGGCTGGTGCATTCTCTCGAATAAAAGCTCTTCCACATGTTTCGCAGCTCCAAAAGCTGGTAATGTATGTACGCAAAATTCTATCAACCGATGCAAGTTCGGTTTGTCCAGATGTTTCATTGCAATAGGATCCTTCTTGCATACCTCATGCAGTTCTTTCATATAGTCTGAACAAGAGCTAGAATGTGGTCATGACGTCCGCCATTCTCGGCCTCGAACCTCCTGGTTGACTCAAGTCCATCTATCCACCATGTTGGGATGAATCGAATGCTGGCAACAACCATTTGAAACTTTTTCAGCAAACGAAGAATACGTTCAAGTTTTTCATACCCGTCCCAAGAGTTCCCGATGACGATACGAAATGCCGAATAAAATGCTTGGGGAGCTACAACGAGAACAGCGAATATATCGCTCATGTTCATCGATAATAGGTAGTTCTGCCCGAATACCTGACTCTGACTACTCAAACAGAACATTCGGAGGGTATTCAGTAGAACTGTTTCCGCAACATTTCGAAGTACAGGTGCTGCTGCGGTGATTGTCGCATTCATCACATCTTGAGCCAGTCCGGAGAGCAGATGGTCTGGGCAACTACAGCAGAGCGATATGGATCGAATTGACAAGGAACAACTGGAACTCCTTCTTCGTTTGTAGGAACTCCTCTCCGCACACGATTAGGGATTCACTCAAATTATGGAGTGCCTTATTCTCAATCGGATCTAGGCTTAGTCCAAGAACTTTGAGCTGATCTTGCGATGCGACTTCCCTCACAAGCTTGTTTCGGTGCATTCCTCGGGCATGCGTACTCATCTGACTGTTTAGCAATGCTGTGTATGCATTTCGTGAACCTCCACTGCTGCTCATATCTTGCTTTTCGAAAATGCAGCTATGGCATGGTGTATTACTGGTGTATCCACGGACATCCAGAGTATGCGAAACAGCTGGGTAATCTCCGATAAATCCAACAGGATCCAGAATATGACCACGTCTTCTCCATTTGCATCTTTCGCTGGAAAACCGTCTGTACTTCCCTTCACAATGTCGGGTACAACTCTCTCAATTACAACATTTGTTGAAACTCCCGGGGGAACGAATCCAAGAACGCGGACTGCGTGGAAGCTTGCTCTCTTGCTTGGCTGTATGCCTAATGGAAGCATATAGCAGCCACCAAAACTTCCTTTCCGGCTTGTGAACGGCTGGAAGTCATCAGCATATAGCAGAAATCGGTATACGATATATTTCCTGCCATCTGAAAGATTCCCCTCACTGCAGGCATCCATACGTTTAGAGCCGGGGTGCCATCTAGACCTCTTGTCTGGAGCTCCTATGAGCTGGACGTCTTTCACCCGAATTTGTTCGCGATGTAGCTGCCCAGTTGCTCCCCTTGTGGAGCAAATGAGAAAAGTCGCATGTTCAGAGCGTCCCTTTTTCAGATGTCTGTTCACGAGTAGTAACTCTTCAAATGTGCTCCCATCAGACTTACTTTTGGCCGAAACAGAGTGATAGCGTCACCTGCCCGAATATCATTGTTGCAATGTTCTCCGTCGAGCGTTGTGGTGGAGACGACACGCCTCGCATTTCTTTTCTCAGTTTCTTCCATTGCATCGATTTGCGGGCCTATCACATCTTCCATATTTGATTCTTGTTGTTCTTCTCCGGTTGCAAGATAACTTGCAATGATGATAGCTTCAATTCTCCAGTCACTCCTTGCTGTAAAACTTCTTCTGCTCCTAGAATTCTTTCCAGTTTCGATGTTCTTTCCCTGTTTCGTTCTGGCTCCTCCCAGCTTAGCCACCAGGGCCTCTTGATTTGTCGTCGGCATACATATGATCCTCAACTCGTCTCCATGTCAGGCGTATACCTTTCTGTGCATCTTGTGACCGTCATGATCTGATGCACTTACCGAAATGCGATGGAATGGGTCATTCAGAACAGCTGAACGGCATTTGACAATGAAAGAGTTTTCAATACTTTCTGAAGCAATTTGATATGCTTCATCTTCTCTTTCATCACTATTATCCCTTTTACTAGACTTTATGCAGTCCAGAATGGGTCCGGTCTGTATATCCCTTTCCGCCCATGTGCTCGGTAGCACGACTCGTACCGATGTAGTACAATGAGCTCTACGGCTACTAGACAGTCCTGGAGACATCTTTCCAAGCCTAGAGCCGCTTTTTGTTACATCTATTTCACACGTTGTATCCATGCTTTCTGGGAAACATGTTTTCAGAATGAACGGTAAAATGACTTTCCTCATGTACGAGTCGCTGGGTGCTTGATCCGAAATGTCCCGCTTGAAATTAGACATCTCACGCATACCTTCATAGTCCTTGCGTTTCATCCGTAGCGTTCCACTAAGCAATATTATTGCAGAGAATACTGGCCAGGTCAGCAGTTTATCCACAAGTCCGCGGTCATCTTCCGCTGCCTCTTCTCCGTCGTGGTCATCACAGCTCTCGGCCGAGCTTTCCTCAGAGCCTATCGTTTCTTCTTCTCTGGTAACTTTTCCAGCCTCAAAAAATGCAATGTGCTCTTCTCCATTGCCACTAGAAATATTCTCGTCTTCAGCAGATGCTTTTCCGACGTTTTCGTCCGGTATATCGGCGTGAACCTCGAATGTTTCGTTCGAAACTAGCGGGGTTTCCCCATTTTCGTGCCTTGTCCCACTTTCGTATGGGATTGGCAATGATTCAAACCTTCTCCGGGTTCTTCGAGGTGTACCTTTCTTCCGAACAGCTGTTCGTTTCATCTCTTCTCTTTGGATTCGAGAGAACCTTGCACAAATTGTGGATTAATGTCAACTAGTAGGCAACTAATAAGATGGTATCCGTCTCTTTTTAACCAGGCCACTGTAATAGTTTATGGTACCTATATTTTCTTACCGTTACATCTTATCGAAAACTTCACACTGACTAGTGTCCTACCTAACTCAAGGAACAGGTGACTTGATTTCCCATGTTGGGTTCTTCAGCGATCTTTAATGCCTCCAACCATTCCTGCTTCCTTTTCTGAATGAAATACACGAATCATTTACAATTTAGCTTCAGTACATGGTATAATAGGCCTCAATAGTAATCTTGTTATGGTAATAAACTATATATAGATGAGAACACGGTTGCAATTCTCTTTCGGATTGTCTACTACTCTCATTTACAGCATTTATTCGATGTTTCTCCTTCAGTATGCAGCTAAACATCAATACCAAGACTTTTAGGTTGGTTTGACATTGCGTAGGGGCATGACTTCTATTTCTGCTAATTTATCACGTCCAGAAAATTTGACAGATCATCCGCTGCCAAATCATCTGCCACATCATCGTCTGCCAAATCATCTGCCTTCCAGTTACGACGAGGTCATTATGAGTGATGAGCTGTCTATTTAAGGCTGTTGATGCGCGACGTATAGGACCATTTCGTCATCCGGTTATCATGAAGATGACAGGTAAGGCTGGTACGTTGTCGAGTAGGTATCTTTCCCTCTCTCATTTCTTTCCACATGCTTTCCATGAAAGATAGTGCACTAACCATAAATATCGTTTTTCGCTGGTCCTATTCTAGTCTATTGATTGGAAATGCTTCTGGCATAGGTATTGGTTATAGGTTGGAATGACGAAAGCTTGCAAGCTTTCGTCATTCCAACCTATAACCAATACCTTTGCACGCAAAAATAGTTCAATGATGGTAAGTTTGTTCATTCCATTCATACTCATGTTCTTCTCATCCTTTACAATACTTTTCTATATCCGATTGCTAACCTGTTGCAAATCATCTGTAATGGTGTTTATTTCCCTCCTGTCTGAACATCACATGTAGTTTCGAAACAGCAAGGAACTCGATTTGCTTGCACAATAGTCCTGGTTGTAGAGATAGTAAGATTTTAGATACGATAGTTCGATTTATGAGTAGTCCAGTCTAATGATAGAACTGAAACAATCCTTCAGGCATCGTTGTCCTTGCTACATAAAAATTCTGACATCCTTTTAGATCACACTTGGTTATCCCTATACACTTCTATGAAGACCACCGAGAGAGATACTCCATTCTGCCCGACATTTCGTAGCCAGATGCCTGAACATGCGGCTGGAATGGCATTTCCACCTCATTCTATCGTCCTGAACATCAATTGTAGGCACTAGAAAGTATTACCCTAGGCATCATATTCTACTACTTTCCCGTTCTGTCCGAGTCAGTACCGCCAGGCACTACAATTTACTGGTTCAGTATAGACTTCCCGGCAGTAAATTGCACTGTCTCAAGCACTAGTTCCAGGTAGTGAAATGTACTGCCACAGGTAGCACTTCCAGGTAGTACACTGCACTGCCACAGGCAGTAACTGGTACTGTCCTATGCCCCTGTCGAGTACAACACTATCAGACAGTACTTTACGCTGATCTGGACAGCTCTATAATACATCAAAATCTACTACTTTTTGTAGTGCTGTGGGGCAGCAGTTCACATATCCTGGAGCAGTACAGCGTGGCAGTGATTTACACATACGCAAGTAGTAGAGCACGGCAGCACTTTCCACCACGGCAAGTAGCACGGTACGGTAGCACTTTTCGTATCATAAAGCAGTACTATCAGGCAGCTTTTTCCAGAGACTATCAGCACCTCATTTCATTGCTTTCACACATTTCGTCAGACATCATAATTTACTGTCCCCACTCGCTTCCACAGGCAGTAGAATACACAGCCTCGAAGCATGTCTGCTGTCATCATATTCCACTGCATTACTCTACTGCCAGAACATAGACTTGTCACTACCTGTAAGTACAAAAGAAAGCAGCACCACACAGCAGCAGAAATTACTGCTTTGTCCAATAATAGAATACAGTACATTTCTCTGCGTCTGCCATGACCTGCAGGCAGTATCATACAGTACATCGGGGCACTACCTAAATATAGCAAAATATGCTGCCGTCATTCGGGCCCGCAGCCAGCACAGCACGCTGCCGGAAACACTAGCTTCTACTGCCACACGGTGCATCCCACGCCACCAAATAGTACTGCCGTGGGCCATATTCCTGGACAGCATATTTTACTCCCTCCCCGTGCTGCCCAAGTCAGCACAATATACTACTTTATTTTACAGGCCAATGTAGCACAAATCACTGCCAGAAAGGCAATCTAAATCCAGCAACTATCACTGCCTCCCACCACTGCCTCACGTCATACATCCAGGCAGTACTTTCTACTGCCGTCGGCAGCACATGGCCACTGCCTCCGGGCAGTGCACTGTACTGCCGGCAAGTAGGGCATTAATTTATATTTTTACAGTACTAAATTTTACTGCCTCAGGCAGTACATTTTACTGCCGTACAGTACTGCCCCAGGCCCGATTTCAGACACAGTAGTGTATCTATCACGCGATATAGTCAAAACCTCCTCATTCATGAACCGACTACTCACCCGCTCCCCGGGAAGAAGCAGTTTCACTGCTCCATTGATTTCCCGGATTTGCGCTCTTTCCACCTCTGTTCCACTTTGAAATTTCAAAATCGTTCGGAACCCGTATGCAAGTATGTAGATGAATTGCAAGGAGTATTCTGAACGTCGCAGGAACATGTTCTTATCAGAACATTGCGTGTAGGCGACTGCAAAGTTCAGTGCAACATCTACTAAATTGATCCTCCTAGTCAAAAACCTCTTGTCCGGTTCTCCAATTATTTGAACTTCGTACTCGACTTTGAATAGCATTTCTTTTCGCAACGCAATGAAGTCGCGAAGAATCTTCATATTCTTGTCATCCATTGCTGCACGCTCCGCTGCATTCATTTTCCTCTGCGCCGAGTACAGACTTGGAACTGACTCAATGTCCAGCCCACCGTCGTGCAAATGATGCTCCATTCGGACTGAACCTTGAAACCCACTGTATAGAACGAATCCAAGATCTCGGATGAACCGGTTTCGCACATGATCTCTAGACTTGTTCATAAACCCGGTCACTGCCGTCAGTGCCGATTTCGTCACAGTGATGCCTACCTCCTTTCTGTGCAACGGCCCATTGTCACCAACCTTTCTTCGCTTCTGCTTTCGAGCGGCCCCATCACTTCCCTCGGACGTCCCATGCATTCCATCCATGCGAGCAGAGTCCGTTCCGCGAATTGTCTCCTCAATGGTCCCGGTAGTCACATACCCCCGCACCCTCCACCGTTCGATACCTTCCGACGTTCCATTGGAGCTGGAACGGTCTCCTACCTCTCTGAAAGAATTGTTTTCACAAGTATTCTTGATTAAAGAGGTCACAACTCGGCAGCGCAATTCAATGTGGTTCCGACCGGCAAGCGTCCTATTGAACACATCCTTTCGCTCATTGCTCTGCCTGGCGAACATCAGCGTATTGATTAGCTGGCATCCGTTGAAATGCCTATCCCTCTTATCCACCATTACCTTCGTGTACGTTGGAACAACAGCACACAGCACAGCACACACCATTTCGAACGTGAACGATTTCTCCGCATCCTGCGCAATGCGGAGACGTTCCCTGTCCTTCTCGGAGGCGATCTTCTTCGGATGTCCTTGTCCCTGGCTCAGAAGCCCATCGACAATGCTCTTGACCTCCTGCATATCGGTGTTTAGCATGGAGACAGTCTTGGCGACATTTCCGAGAGTCTCGCGTAATTGAATGGTGCTCTTCTCGACGGCATCCATTTTATCACTTAGGGCTTTCAGCTCTGCAGTGATGTTCGAAAAGCCCTCACGCGTTATTTCGGAAAATGCGGCGATGCTTACGGAGGTTTCGGGATTCATCTTGACCTTGCAATTGGAGTTTGCTAAAAGGAGAAGTGGAGAAGTGCTTTGAAGGAAGGATGTCACGCTTAGTACAGCAGTGTTGTAGCAAATATCATTCCAGTGGATGCATCCATCCTGTTCTACTCTACATAATAATAATGCTTCCCAGTGCTCCGTAACGGTTATTTTTCATAATTTAGTGGTGGATGGTGCGTATTCTTTCCTTTGCTACCACCCACGTCCTGTGAATACCACACCTCGCTACCAGACTGACGTCTCCTACTCGACACTTTCAATGCAAAGATAGATAAGTATAATTTGAAATGCTAAACTCAACATAATATAGCTACTCTGTAAATTCTCTCCTTATGGTGAGACAAACGAGATATGTTCAATCTTCCCAATCTTTCATTCTACGTCCTATTCAACATCTAGCTTCCCTGCACCCAACTATCTGTAAAGCACCATCACAATTACTATAGTCGTATACCACACACCATTCCAGTCCTTACCTTCACACCAACACTATGCACCACATTTCCTGTCAAGTCCACTCCACCAGACAGTGTTGTGAACCAATGCACGGTACTACCCGCAGACAATACAATTTGCTATCTACACTACTGTCTACAGATTTACCCAGACAGTGCAGTAATACAATACAATGCATTGCCTCAGACAGTAAAATGTACTGTCTGCACATACTGTCTGGCGGCAACACTTCCGGACAGTAAAATTTACTGTTCTGGACAGTAAATTTTACTGTTTTTGGTACTGTCCATATTTCGTGCCAGTTTACTGCTGCAGCAGTATTCTGAAATTTCCAGACAGTAAATTTTACTGTCTCCGCGCACTGTCTTGGCCAGACAGTAATTTTTACTGTCTCAGACAGTAAATTTACTGTCTTTTTTCATTCTCAACACCGTAGTGTACCCACAAAACTACGAACACGTTACATTACAAGTCTCGAAAGCACCACAAAAATAAAATTGGTCGCATCTGGACGGCACAATCTCCCTGTTCAGCTCGCAATCCTCCCTTTTGCGTCAAAACTCGACATGGAATGCAAGTATGAAGGGTGCTTCTACTACTGCGTAGATGCTTATGCGCTCGCGCTGCATGAGCGAACGTGTCGCTACCGTTTCAACCCCTCTCCCCACATTTCAACAACGCTCGTGTCCCTGCCGTCACCCATGAGCCTGCTCGAAACGGCGACCATGATTCCCCGCAACCCAGCTCCCAGACCCAGAATCTGGTCGTGCTTCCTCCAGCGACTCACCCTGTGACGCTCCACTGCCACCAACCTCAACCCCCTCCCGCGCAGACCTCCTCGTGCAATCCCTCGCCGCCAGTCTCACAACCCTCGAGTACAAGGCCGGGGCTGGCCGCGTGAGCGAAGTCATCACCATCCTACAAGACCCCGCATTCTCCCTAGAAAAGTTCAACAGCGCCGTTCGCACCGTAGAAGAATGTCGCCACGTTACCGCTTCCATGGTCGAAACACATTTCCGCACCGAAAGTTACAAGAGCCACATCATTCCAGACAAAACTGGTAAGTACTCGGCACAGCTGTACCTCCGCGACCCAGTCGTCATGCTCCGCAGGCAGTTAGCACTGGCTAACGACCAAAATACTCTCTTCCACCCCTCCCCACAGACCGCCCCAGACGGCACCGCAATATTTTTCTCATCCTACACACAGAATTCGCGAAAACGCTGCACCAGGTTACTAGACAGCGCGTGCAGCTCTCGGAAGATCCACAGGTCGTATGGGCAGAGGAAACTGGTCCCACACCTTCCTCCTTTGCCGGCCTCCTCCAAGTGTACTCCGACAAGAGCAGCACAAGCCTCAAGAGCTCCGCAATCGTCGCATACCCCATACACGTCACACTGCTCAACTTCTCCGCCCCCCTCCGTCGCCACTGCATCCGTACCGGCCTCACCATCGTCGGGTATCTTCCGTACATTGTTAACCCTTCGTCCAACGCCTTGTTCGGTGATGAAATGCCGACAACCTCTAGTTCTGCTAGTCGCGCTCGCAAAATTGATATTCTTCATAAAGCACTCGAAAAAGTGTTTTCGTCCTATCCACCGCGTTCTCTTCCGGGGTTCCCCTGCACAGACTCCACTGCAACTTCCCGCCAATGCTTTCCCATCCTAGCCTGTGGAACAACGTTAGTTCTAGATAGCTGGTACGAGCTACGGACACGCTGTCCTTACGAAACGAAACGAGCAGTCCACCCGCTGGTGTTTGACTGTATTGTTAGAACGGTAGAAGGTAGAGTGGTTAGCGAGTAGACACGAGCGTCACGACGCAACAATCCACGCGAGGATTACGTTAGCAAACGAGGTGGTACGTCACCGGAGGCGCTCTCAACCAAGCCCGGAGGCACTACACGCAATCAGCCTTACGTGCGGCGATGGGTAGGGAGTACGCAGCTCGACGGAGACGAAGCCTCGTTAGGCAGAACGTAAACGTAAAACGTAGAAGTCAGTCGTAGACTAGAGCCGTTGCCCGTTCGATGAATTGTCCCCTTTCCCTCCCGGCACGATGCCAATACCTATATAGCCACGATGGCATCGCTTTACAGTGTAAACACTGCTCGTAACGTCCCCGAATGGGAAAGGACCTTGTGGGTCACACGTAGGGACCCGTTGGTCCGTTGGCCGTTGCCAGTACGTTCGTTGCACACGTGTGCCGGTTGCGCGCGCGCATGCGCCAGCAATGTTCGTGCATTGCTGTCGCCGGTCGTGTCCGCCGAAATTCGAATTCCGCGGAAAACGTAAATATTTGCAATTTCGGAATTGCCACGTATACTACAAAGCCCCACCCCCACACGTGGACGTCCCGGCCACGCGAGGCCCGTCAGGACGCGCCTGAGACACGGGGCCGTGGCGCCTTTTCGGGTACAACTGCGGACGTGGCAGTTGTCCCGAAAAATCTCGTTTAAACGTACGCGGCCCGGTTGGCTGATCGAATCGCCACGGCGCCGGAGCGCGCGCGTGCGCTCCGGCTCTTTCGTAATCATCGAGGCCCGCCCGTTGGCATCGTACGTCAATGCCTCGCTTAGGCGTTTCCCTGCAACGAATGCAGTGTCCAATTCCACCACGCGGGAGTGCTTCAATTCAGCGCGATACGTGCGCAGGCCGCGGCCTTTTCGTGAATCTGCCAGCGGGCATTACGACAACGGTCGTCCGAAGGTTATTTAAGCCGCAGCTTAACGTGATAGCGATCGTCGCTCACCCTTCCTCTCACCATCGTCATCCAGGCCGTTGCCTTTCGTTCTTCCTTACCTTTTTCCCCCGCTGGGTACTACTACCTCCGTTCCTTTCGTTCTCTTGTTCCGTTTCGCCCGCGTGGCTCTCGTTCTCGTGCTCGTTGCACTGTTCGTCTTCGTTGCGTACGAACTGACCACGATGGTCACTACGCGTAGCACCGATACCCACACTCCGCGGCCCGCCGGCTCTGCTGGAGGTGGAGCGAGGAACCCTTCGCAGGGCGCTCCCTCCCTCGTCGGGGCCGGTGCGCCGCCAGCGACGGAAGCGTCCGTCGCGCCCGCCCCATCCGTTAGGGCGGGTCAAGCCGTTGCTTCGCAGGCCGTCGCCTCTTCGTCTCGCCCGATGGCTCCGTCTCGCCTGGTGGCTTCCGTGACGCCTGCCGAGGCTGCTAGGGCCGATGCCCCACGTGATGATGACGCAACGGCGTCCGACTCGGGGAATTCGTCACCCGTCATTCCGGATGCCGCGGCCCCGTCGATGGGTGTAGCCGCGATGGCAGCGGCCGCTCGTTCGCGTCGTGCTGTGGCGGCGGCCCGCACGGGCGTGCCTCGTCGTGACGGCTCGCCGCGTTCCCCTCGCCAGGATCCCTCGCCGGAGGGTGGTGACCCCGTTGGGACAGTCGGCACCGCCTCACGTGGCGGTGCGGCGCTAAACGTAGGCGTCCTGACCCACGCGTGGGCTGCGTTGCCCCGCGTGGGCATTACGGGTGACGATCTCGCCACGTTGGCCAGAGATCGTCTGGACGCCCGCGCGGTCGTCGACTATATGCGTTCCGCCGAGGATACGTGGGGGCGGGCAGCCGGGCGTCGTTTCGCCAACGGGCCACCGGGATCGGAACGTTACCAGATCCCGGCGTCGATACGTTGCGACCGCTCGTGGTTGCGTGACGTCAACGACGCGATCTACGTCGATCGTATGGACGCCTTCCTGTGGAAGGGGACGCCCGAGGAACCGCCGTTCATCTCGGTGGCGTCCGTATTCGTATGTCCGCGGACACTTTCCGAACGGCAACGTGCCGAATGGAAGACTGCTCTTTCGTTGAGCGTCATCTCCAAAAGTGTCGTGTCGTACGACGACCACTTCGCGCTCCGTCACGTGAACGCAGACGACTACCGCGTGTCGCACGCGTCAGCTCCGTGGGTCGTCCCGAGCGAGCTCTACTTCCCGCCGTTGCCGGAAGTAGTAGAGGAGTTTCCGTACCCCCGTGGGTCGTCCACGTTGTTACCACGCGTGGTACATTATTTCACCGATGCCGTGAAGGACGCGCCTGCCCCCGTGAAGGAACGTTTCCTCATGGCCGTGGATATCGAACACGCAGCGATGCTCGCATGCTCGCTGTTCGTGGAACGTCGTGTGTTCGGGCGCGCGTGCCTACTGCCGGAGTCCACGTTGGACTTCCTGGCCGACTACGAGATGCTTCGTGCAATCCCGGTGGACGGTTCCGACACGTTTGTCTCCGTTACCAGCGCGTTGGCTGAGGCTCGCGGCGCCCTTGCGTTGGGGCCGGAGTATCGCGTTGTACGCCCGGATTACGCGACCGGGGACAACCAAGAGTTCGTCCAGGTACGAAGTGATGGGGCTTACGTGCCGCGGGTCGCTTCCCGTTCCGAACGCCGTCGTGGCAATCGTACCGGTTATTTCGGCGGCCTCGGGGGCAACGAGCGCCCCCGAGGGACGCGTTCTGGCCGTCGTGGCCAACAAAACGAAGCGCCGCGTGCGCCGGATCCTCGAGAGATCGTGCCACGCGAGGCCACGGAGAGGGGGCAACGTTGCCCACGTCAGTCGTCCGGATGTGGCCACGCCGGCCGAGCGCGCGCCACGCTTCGTTAGCTTGGACGACCGCGTCTCCGATGAGGATGCCCGCCGGCTTCTCGGTACGTCGATGGCCGCTCCGCCTCGTGCGGAGGGCTGGGTTATTCGTTCCCTCATCTCGTCCGTGGCTCGCGCAGCCGAAGAGTTCAGGGCCCAGACGTTGGACCTGACTGCCCGCTTGGCAACGGAACGCGCGATTTCCGAGCGTCTCGCCGCGGCGACTCGTAGTTACGCGCCGCCCGTTGGCGTTCGTAATGAACCTTACGGTTACGCGAGTGGCGGCGGCTTCGGCGACCCCGTCGGGTATGGTCACGCAGCGGCGTACCTGCCACGCGACCCCGCTTCGGCGCGCCCTTCGGATACGCGCAGTCACGGGACTGCGGATCCTTACGCTAGGGATCCCGCGTCGCGTCGCGAGCGAGCCCCCGTGGTCACGCAGACCGTCGATCCTTACGCGCCGGGCTTCGTTCAGCCCAGTCGCAGCCGCAGCCACGATAGCCGCGGCGAAGGCCCTGGTCCGTATGACCCTGCGGGCAAGCGTTCTCGTCGCTACTAGGTCGTTCCTAGGTTAGTTCGTAGGCCACGTAGGCTTCTAGCACGTGTTGCTTCGTAAACTTCGTCTTGTTTCTTTGCGTAATCGCATGGCTCCGTTGAGCTTCGTAATACGTATTGGCAGGTCGTCTGCAGCGGGGAGGGGTAAGCGTTAAGCCCCTCCCACAATTTTTTTGTTGTGGCGTCTACCCCGTTGGGCGTCGTAGAGCTTTCGTAGCTAGTCTTCGCGTTCGCAGCGGCGTGTGCCCGTTGGCAGGTTCGTACAAATCGTAACTATTCGGCTAAGCGGCGGCGCGTAGCGGCGGCTTTTCACTGCGAGTGGTACGTTAACCTCGATCGTTTAGCCCGTTGGCGTGCGTATCATTTAGTAACTAACTCGGAAATCGTTTCCGCCGTCGCTTCTCGTTCGAATACCCCGTCGGGTGTCGAATTCGTTGAGCATTCGAGCTCTTTAGCGCGTAGCACGTCGGTGCTAATTTTAATTTGCTCCGATGAGCTAGGTGAAAATTTCATCGAACGTCAGACCGACTCGCACGTGAGTCGGTTTGACGTTCTACGCCGTGGCGTGTACGCAGCAATTCGTCGCAGTACGTTGCGGTTTCGCTGACGACGTGGTGCCGGCGGGCTTGGCTTTTCGTATAGCCATTGACGTCATTAGCGCCGTCGCGCTTCACGTTCCCGCGGCTTCACGTTGGCCAGTGGCGTTATCATTTTGTAACTATCTCGGAATTCGTTTCCGCCGTCGTTCCTCGTGCGGATAACCCCGTCGGGTGTCGAATTCCGTTGAGCATTCGAGCTCTTTGGCACGTAGCACGTCGGTGCCAATTTTAATTTGCTCCGATGAGCTGGACGGAAAATTCGCCAAACGTCAGGCCGACTCGCGCGTGAGTTGGCTTGACGTTTCACGCCGTTGCGTGTACGCGGCGGTGCGTCGTGGTGCGTCGCAGTTCCGTTCACAACGTCTTTGCCGGCGGGCTTGGCTTTTCGTATAGCCGTTAACACCGTTAGCGCCGTCGCGCTTTACGTTCCCGCGGCTTCACGTTAGCCGGTGGCGCAACCGTTGCGCTAGTCCGCTTCGCGTGGTGGCGTCGTTCGCCGCGGCGTCCGAGGAGCGTTTCGTTAGCTCATCCGTTATGTGGTGCGACGTGCACTTGGGCATACGTAATGCTCGCCCTCTACGCCGTTGCGTAATTTAGTTTATTCGACTTGCGAACCCGACGGGGACGCGATTGACGAAGTCGTTTCGCACGCCCGCGGGCGTTTGCGGCTGTTACGTGAGCCAGGTTCGTCGGCAGACGTTGCCTTCAGCTGTGCCGTTTACGTTGGCTACCAGCTTGTACGCCGTTGCGTATTCGTATTTCGTTTCGTACGTTCGCCCGTTGGCGTGCGTCGTTATCGTTAGCGACGTCCGCGTACGCGCTCGTATCCTGGCCGACGTGGCCGGTGCCGCGCGCGCCTTCGAATTCGAACGGGGTCTAAGCTCGTTAGCTTCTCGTTTTGCGATGCGGACGTGCGCGTCTTAGCCTTCGTGACCGTACGTGGTCAACCCCTTTCGGGTTTGCTCGTGCGTCTCGACTAGCCGGCGGGCTTTTCGCTTTCGCGCGTCATTCGCTATGCCCGCGTGGCAGGACACCGTTGTGTCGTTCCGTGGTTGCCGTACGTGGCTACCGTGTTCGGCGTCGTGCCTCACGATGGCGATTCGGTTCGCCGTCCGTCGTCGCGGCCTCGTTGGCTCGTCGTTCGCACGCTTCACTCGCGCGCTTCGTGCGCTGAGACCCGTTGGTCTAATTCGTCGGCTAACGTATAGCTTCGTTCCGCTTCGTGCGGGAAGTTTCGTAATGAGGCCGTTGCCATCTTCGTTGGGGACGCGTCCGTCCTACGTCGTTTCTCCGCCTTCCGGCGTCACGTTGCCGTTAGCTCGCGAGCTGTTTGGCGTTGACCTCGTTGGTCGATGCGACTCGTTGTCAGCGGCTGTCCACGGGGACGTGCGATGGCTCACGTGACGTGCCAAAATTACGAAATTTTCGGGGCACGCGTGTCCCGAGATTTGGCCGGATTAGCGCACTGTAATCGGCCCGATGTTTCGTACCGTGCGCCCATGGCCCGCTGGCCCAAGTATAATTTTTCGCGCGAAAAATCTGACGTGTTGTCCGTCCGTGGCCCGTGGTGTCGTCACCTTTGCCCGTGGGGCGGTCAACACTGTCGAGCCAGTCGTGGCTCTTCACATCGTGTGAATCGTCCGCGCGTGGACTCGTCGTCCAATCTTTCGTTGGCGCTCGTGCCTCCACCAACGTATGGTGTCGAAAACGAAAAGAGCGACGGCTCTAGCACGCATCGCGCCCCCCCCAACGCAAGGGTGGACGTCCCGGCCACTCGTTGTGCCTTCGCTTCTCGTTCGTGCGGCTCGTCGCCTTCGTTTGTTGCATCGTGCAACGTCGCGCACGCGTGCGCTTAATCCGACGCTCGTGTGCGTTTTCGGGGGCCGTCGTGGCCTTTCACGTTGTTGCTCGTCGCACGCGTGCGAAGTATCGAGAGACGCTCTCTTCAGATACGTTCCGGCGGGGCTCCCACGTAGGGGTACGATACCCGACCCACTTCACGAGGAAGTCTAACGTTCCGTCCTCGTTCACGCGGTGGTTGAGTAGGTCGTCTACTACATACGCCGGACCGTCGCGGTTCTTGTCGAGGTCTGCCTCGGTGGCATCGTATGGCTCCGGCGGGGGCGCGTTCGCCGGCGTTGGCGCGTACGCAACGCGGTCCGAGTTGACACGTTCAACTACGTCTCCTCGTTGGATGACGAACGTTCGTACGTCGTTACGTAGTACGCGGAACGGTCCCAACGCGTGGTTGCCGAGCTTCGTGCCCTTCGTGGTCCCGTCCGTCGGGTCGATGAATACGTATTCTCCCGCACGGATGTTTCGATTCGAGACACGGACTCGTTTGTCGAAATTTCGTTTATAACGTGCCTGCGCGGCCTTCAGCGTTCGATACGCGTTATCCATCGTTGTGGCGAGCTCACGCACGTAAGTGGCTCGCCCTCCCCCGTCGGGTAGTTCGCGGTTCGTTACCGACGTGTGTAGCGCCAGCGGTGGCGGTGGATTCGTGAGAATCAAATCGAAGGGCGTCGTGCCCGTGCTCGAATGCACATGCGTGTTGTACGCAAACGTTAACGCCGATGCGTATCGATCCCAGTCGTTCTGGTTTTCGTTCACGTAATTGCGCAGCATCGCCAGGATCGTCCTGTTGTAGCGCTCCACCTGCCCGTTCGTTTGGGGGGTGGTACGTCGACGTAAAGACGTTCGTTACGCCAATCTCGTTGCAAACGCGCTGGAAGAACTTAGCAGCGAACTGCTTTCCGTTGTCGCTTATGAGCGTCCGTGGGGGTCCATACGAGAAGACCCACGCGTTGACGAACGCACTCGCCACGTTGGCGGAATCGATATTACGTAGAGGTACGACTCTAGTCAGCTTCGTGAAGCGGTCCGTTATCACGAGGATAAATCGGTTACCACGCGTGGTTTTCGTAAGCGGACCTAGTATGTCGATACATAGGTCTCGCAACGGCTCCGTAGCCGGAAATAAACGTAACGGGTTCGTCCGTTTGCGAAGCTTCACGCGGTTCTTCGCACATCCAACGCAGTTTCGTACCGTTGCGTGGATGTCGGCGGCCATCGCGGGCCAGTAGTACGTCCTCCGTAGGGTGTAGTACATACGCGTTTGTCCGGGATGTCCAGCGAGGACGTGGTGGTGCGTTAACTCCAGCAGCCGCGGCCGTAACGAAGCCGGCACAACGATTTGTGTACGTTCCTCGTCGTGAGGGTTCCGGCGTCGGAGTAGGCCATCGTGGCCTTCGAAGAATGCAGCGTCCTGCGTCTCGGACTGTCGTGTCAGTATCGTTTGACAGAACGCGTCCTCGCGTTGAGCTTCGATAAGCTCGTCCCTCGTAATGGGAAGCTGAACGTCAGCTGGTGGCACGCGTGCCGAATCGTCTTCAGCAGCGCGCTGTTCGTCGAGGAAATCCGGTTCCTCGTCGAGAACGTCATCGAGCGACGCGTCGCGGTTGAACTCGAGTCCCTCGTTGCCAGCCGTCGCGGCTGGTGTCCGTTCGTCACGAGTCTCGTTCGACGGGTCGTCGTGACCCCTGGCATTCGTTGCCTTTTTACGTACGGACGTCGTTCGTCCTTGCCCATTTCGTGTGGGTTGTCGCCGACTGCGAGTCGTCACGAGGACCGCGTCCCCGTACGATGGTACGTCATCGTCGACGGGTCGACCGTCGTCATACGTAGATATCACACGTGATAAAGCGTCAGGTACCTGGTGCACGCGCCCAGGCCTGTACGTAACTTCGAAATCGAATTCGGCAACGCGTAGCCTCCATCGTAGTAGTCGTCCGGACGCGTCCGTCAACGTCATCAGCCAACGTAAGGCTTCGTGGTCCGTACGTACGGTGAACCGCTGACCCTCTACGTAGGGTCGGAGCGACGTTATCGCCCAGACGACGGAGTAGCACTCGCGCTCGGTCGCCGAGTAACCACGTTCGGTTTCGTTAAGGGTCTTCGACCAGTACCCAATCGGCACCCATTCGTTGGGCTTATCTTCGTTTTGCTGCTGGAGCAACGTAGCTCCCAGCTGATACGCCGACGCGTCGGTATCGATCATGAACGGACGTCCCGCCTTCGGAAGGTGCAATACTGGTGGCGACACCAGTATTGTCTTCAACGTTTCGAACGCATTCGTTTGCGCGTCAGTTGGATTCGTCCAATCGGGGGAAGCGTCCTTCTTCAACATCGTGTTGAGTGGCCGAGCGATCTCGGCATACGCCTTTACGAAACGGCGGTAAACGTTGGCCGCGCCCAAAAACGATCGACATTGCGTCTTGTCCGCGGGAACGTAGCCGTACGAAAGGCTTCCTTGTTCCGTGCTGCGACGTGCAGCTTCCTGGGGTAATCACGTGCCCCAGGTAGTCAACTCGTGGTTGAAAGAACGAGCACTTCGTGAGCTTTAACGTTACTCCCGCTGCGCGTAGCAGGGAAAGCACCTGGTCAACGTGACCCAGGTGAGACTCGAGGTCTTTCGAAAAGACGATTACGTCGTCTAAGTAAACAAGGCACGATTGCCAACGTACTCCGGAGAGGATGATGTCCAACGTCCGCTGAAACGTAGCGGGGGCATTTCGTAGCCCGAATGGCATTCGCACGTAGCGATACGTTCCCATGAAAGACGTAAACGTTGTCTTATCACGGTCCTCGGCGGAGACGGGCACTTGCCAGTAACCGGCGTTACAGTCGAGTGTCGTGAAGATGGCGGCGTCGCCCAACGAATCGAGGCAGTCTTCCATACGAGGAAGCGGGTACGAATCAGCGATCGTTTTCGCGTTCAAACGCCTGTAGTCGACACAGAAACGTAAGGATCCGTCCTTCTTCGGCACCAACACGATTGGTGACGCCCATTCGCTGGACGCGGGTTCGATAACCCCTTCGTTGAGCATCTTCGTGATCTGCTCCTCGGCTATCGTACGTAAAGCCGGACCCTGACGATAGGGCATTGAACGTATGGGCCGCGTGCCCGGTTCGAGTTCGATTCGATGCTCCGTAGCATTGATTTCGCCGAGGCGTCCGCTCGTCCACATTGACGAATGTGTAGCTAGCATCTCGTTGATGCGCTTTCGTAAGTCCTCGTCGTCGAGGTGCGACAAATCGATTGTCGACTGCCAATCCGTGGCGGGGTCGTTCCCCTTTTCGTTGACCAACGGGTCTGGCGTTTCGTCGCCCAACCCGTTCGTATTTATCCGCGTCGTCGCGTCGACTAGCGGTAGGTTCAAAACCTTCGCGAGGGCTTCGCCGCCCTCACGCTTGAGTGGGACGATTCCCAACGGGGAGCGTACCGCGTACGCAATCGTCGCGCCTTTCGGCAGCTCGCGGTCCTTCTTCGTGAAGTTAGATACGATAATAGAGAACGTCTCTCTCGGGTCCTACGTCGACCACTCCGTTGGCTATACGAAGCCCATGCCGGAATTGCACCGACGCTTTCGGTTCGAGGAACACGAGTCCGGTCGCATCCGTCGTCACGTTGACGGTCCGTTGCGACATCGCCGGTACACGCGTGTACTTCGTCAGGCGAACCGAAAACGTTCGGCTTGGCCGATTCGAGGCCGCGTTACGCTCGCGGCGTTTCGGGTGTTCCACGTTTGGATTCGTCTCTTCCCCTCCTCGTATGGAGTCGTCGTATCACCCTCCGCGATAATGGGTATCGTATCTCCTCGATGGAGGTCGATTGTTTGCGCTCGACAGCGTATAGCATCGACATGCTTCGACATGAACGACGTGCCCATTATGACGGGGACAGCCAGCGTGTTGGCTACGAAGAATTTTACGCGGAACAGCGAGTTCCCAAGCCTGACACGAAGCAGGATGGCGCCTTCGATAGGCAAACGTCGCCCGTTGGCGTCTCCGCTTCGGTAGCTCTTCGTCACGTAGACAGCGGTCGACCCAGTCGTAGGGTAGTAAACTTGTTCGTATCAAGTTGTAGCCGCTGCACGTATCCATCGCGATGGTAATCGCCCTCATCACGTTGAGGTCTAGTCCGATCGTTCCGGATACGATATAATGCTTCGACGCAAGTAGGCACGTATGCCCGTCGAGGACCAACGGTTCGGTCCTGACCGGCGCGCGGTCTACGTCTTCGCTAGCGTTCGTCGCTTCACCGTATGAGCCCGTATGGCTTCTTTTGCGTCGACACGCTTCGTATAAGCCGCGTGCTTGGCTTTCTCGCGCTCGGAAGCGTCGTGCTTCCGGGTAGCGCGTCTCGCTCGTCTGCGAGGCTTCCTCTTCGTGTGAGGTTCGTTTGTCCCGTCGGACTTCGTTTCTCCCCCACGTCGGGTGTCGTGTGACTCGAGTTGGCCTTCGCGGCCGTGAGCTTTACGTAACTCTCGTTCATCGGTGAGCCTGCGGAGGACCAATCATCGACGTCGGTCGTCCCCCTTTCACGTAAGGGTTCAGGCGATGTGGGTGGCTCGTGACCTACATCGCCTGGTCGTTTTCCGGCGCGAGGCCGTTCGACACGTCGTCGTCGTGAGCCCACGAAGCTCGTTCGTCATCGTGACTCGTTCCCACCTCGAGTGGTGTTTCGTCAGCGGAGGTCGTCACGTAGACTCCGCTGCGGCCATTACGCTGGCCATTTCGTTCGTTCGCCCACGGGCGGGGGTCACGTCGGTCATTACGAAAGTCGCCGCGGCGCCTGTCGAAGGGCCTTCCCCCGTCACGATTGGGTTTCGGAGTATCGTAGGCGGCGTGCCGTACCTCCGCGGGGTTACGTTCCCTCGCTCACCAGGTCGTTCCTGGTTTCGTTTAGCCATTCGTTGGCGGAAGTACTCAGCCTGACGTGGGTTGCTCTTCACGTGGAAGAGGTAGTACTTGTACGCGAAAAAGATCCGTTGATCTGGCGTCAGACGCGGACACGTAAACGTCGAGTGGCCATCTTCGCGGCATGACCAACACGACAGCGTCCAGTAATCATTCGGGATTACGGAGTGCGCCAATTGCGTCTGCTCGCTCGTGAGCTTCGGCACGTCCTCGCATGGACGGTTCAATCGAGCTTCGAGCTCGTCCGGCTTT